>CM034360.1:46453065-46535605 GCA_019925275.1 Mytilus edulis | reverse complement strand
CAGAATTTGAATGCTCTAGCAAGCTCAGACCTAAAAAAAAAGTTGTTTATAAGGAAGCCCTCTGACTGACCTAAGGGGTCCGCTCCAGTCATGCTTCAGTGATTCCCTATATAATCCACCAATTTGAAAGTTTTCAACACGGGTGGCCCCTTGCCACCCCCACCCCCATGGATCCGCCTATATGTCAAGTCTTCCTGTGTTATCATGGTCATAAATTATTTTATTTTTGAATATTTCAAGTTCTTGTTCTAATTTATAATTACGATTTAATTTTGGAAAAGATGCGTTATCATTAATGTGAAAATATTTTTGATTAGATGGTGTAAATATTAAATTGATGATTTTAATATGACGTGCTTCTTTTGCTTTGTGAATAAACCCATGCTCTAAATCCAATAAAATTGTTTGAACATGCGTATATTGACTACTGCGGAATAATGAATGTTATCAAATTGGCATGCATTTAATATATTTCTTTAACTTAAAATACTTCCAAACTCATAAATGATGAACACGTTGTTACTAATTCATTTATTAATTATGACTGTAATGTATTGCAATTCGAAACTAACATATTTGACCCACTGGGCCAGATACGACAACCGTTCATGCTGGCTGTTCAAAACTCCCCCCTCTGAAAAATCACATTGCCAGTCGTTTGCTTGTAAACAAACAAAAACGAGAGGTGCATGAAAGAGCCTAAACAAACGCTCTACCCTTATACACATTGGACATATAAATTTCCTTAATTGTCCTTATTACAATCGCAATAATTGATGCAAGCTATACTTTATTGTAGTTTTAACATGGTTAGGCATTATATTCGTGTTATTTTAGCCCTCACTATTGCTCGGGCAAAAATGAACACGATTATAATGCCTACCCATGTTAAAAATTCAATAAAATATAGCTTGCATTAATTATTTCTTAATTTGTTTTTTTTCGATGTGTATTAAAGAAGATAGGAGCCAACAAGGATACGAAAAAATCGCAAATGTATAGCTGACTGGATTTACATGTATGACGTCTCGGGATTTCATTAGATAGACGTTCTTTCCAAAGCAAACTACATGTAGCACTTCGATTTTAAATCGTTTCCCTATGAGTTTAGAATTTAAGGCAAATAGAAAATACCTGGCTGGAGCTGCGGATAAATCAGATGTAGTACTTGTTATTCTGTATGTGAGAGACTTTTTGTTCCATTTCGGACCTGAAATATAAAAAAAAAATATCATTATTAAATTTAAATAAGTGTGCCTGGCATTTTTGAAAGCGAGTCATATGAGTCAGACGTTATACATTTACTGTACTATGCTCAATCATTCAGTACTTGGAATGTTTTTTTTTTTTTTGAATCTTTTGTTGTTTTTTACTAAAGATGCAGGTTCTAGGTTCAACATGAATAAATAGACAGCCCTTATTTATACACATATTAACTGTTTATATACACATGGAAAAAAGTATTACAACACCTTGATTTTTTAAAACTTGAAAAATCAGTCTCTTTTTTGGATGGAATATGATAAAATATTTGTAAAATGATATTGAAACGTAGTTAAATTATGACAACATTGGCTTTAAAACGAACAAAAAATGTATGGAAAAAAAAAGTTTTATCTAACCAAAATTTTTATAACAAAATGAAGTGTTTTTTGTACAAAAAAATGCATTTTACAACTTTTACTGTAGTCGAACTTTACAATGTCAGACATTTCAAAATTATTCTTTAGATGATTGTTCACATCATGGTTGATCGTTATACGCCAAAGAATTAGTAATTTGTGCACAGCCTCCATTCAAACGGATAACCGCATCTTAACGTCTTCTGATTCCTGCCAAAAGTCGACTAATTTGTTGCTCAGCTACCAGCAACCATTCTTGACGAAAGGTATTGTTTATTTCATGACTTGTTTGAACTGGGGTGTCCATTCATGCTTTTTACGCCCAATAGTGTCCCATATATGCTCGATATGGTTCAAATTTGGGCTACGATTGGGCTAAGGAAGATAAACCAAATTCCATTGGAACAATGGATCTTCCTCCACGACGCTAATTTTCAATTTTGGCGAGCTCTGCACTATATTGGATACGGGCATCTCTGTGTCTGTTCGTAGGCAAAGGTCCCCAAAATGGTATTATCGCACGATAACCAGTAGCGATGAGCCGATCTCGAACAGTTCTTGTTTAAAAGCTCCTGTATGGTCATGATTCTCTTTTTAGGATTGTATTGTTTGCAATGGGTTTCCTTCTGACCAACCTTCACTATGCTTTATTTTCCCTAGCAGATGTTATAGGGGGTCTTCTTGACCTCGGAAGGTCTTTAACATCGTTTCTTGCCTGATTTTTATTCTCAAAACGACTTATAGTGGAATGGTGATGACCAACAATATGTGCAATTATCACAGCGACATACCTGCTTCACTCATGCTGGATATCTGCCATCTTGCTGCAGTTATGAGTTGTGGATGACCAATTGCAAGGTGTCAATAACATAAATTTATAAACTTGGTTATTTTAAGTGTTGAAACAATGAGGATAAAAACATCTGTTTTGGTGTTTATGAGTACAGTAGCTGCATGTGCAGATAAGAACTGATAGAGTCAATATTTATTGATTAAACTCGGGTAATAAATTAGTTCTATTTCAACAAATTATTTAACAAAAAAATAAAAAGTGTTTTTTTAATTTGAATTTCAATTTGGTGTTGCAATACTTTTTTCCATGTGTATACATTTATAGCGTCTTTTTCAGAACCAACACTTAACAACACTTATTTAAATAAACTGATTATATTTACAACGGATGTACACGATTATTTTCTATCATACATTTTTAAGTAATCAAAATTAATCCGGACTTTTACGATTACTATATTTTATCATACATTAACCCTTGATAGAATATATCTTTGTCCGTGTGAAAGAAATTGAAGTAATCACGTTAGACTATAGACCAGATCCATGTAATAACTGTACAGTATCTATCTCAGCTAGTGCACAAAAGACTGATATATATCAATGTAATGTTCGGTCAGTTAAGAAAACAGAAATGATTCAAGACCCTCATACAGCGAAATTTCAAAAACTGATGCCTCATACGATACACAATCGGATGACTGAAGTATAAAATAATGTTTTTATGGGACATGCATAGTTAAAAGTATACACTAAACTATGGTTGAAAATTGAACGCATTAATGCCTTTAAATCAGTAAATAATAATAAACAATGCGTATACTTATAATCATGTTCAACTTTTCGTGTGTGTCGTCACATTAATGTATACTCTACATCCCCTTGTATGCATGTAATACAGAGAAAATGCAACACATACTTTTTAGATTAGTCACGCTATCATCGCTCGACCTCTGGCCTCCGGAAATTGGTAGTAATATAAAAAATGATTGAGCAGAATATGAATAAGATGACATACCTAATACAAAAGGTTTGACCTCTCCCATAGGTATCTTAGGGTCTGGTAGGCCACAACGCGGTCTTTTCATTAAATCCATTGTCGCATCATCAAGATTACCGGTTACGGGTAAGCTATTCCATCGCTGAAACTCACTAAATATTAAAAAATAGATAAACACCCGTTCGTCCTTTACATGTGTGTGTGTGTTTGTGTGTTCGTGTACCGTTTAGTATAGCTATTGAATGCGTAATTTGTCATTATATAATGATGACATTATAAAATTTGCAAGTTATAGCAAAAATTTCAGAATTTGTCTCATGTGTTAAGAAATATATACGTCGCGACAAACACATCTATTGGACCAAATGACAAATTTCATTTTGACTTTAGAGCGGGCATAACATTAATATTGATGTACTTATCGGTCTTATGTACAACTTGTGTATACATGTATAACGTACATGTATAGCATTATGAAGTATCATGAAAGTATCAGGAATTCTCTATAAATGCTGTAATTACATGTATGTACCTAAGCGCCACTGCACTACTTGGAGCAGAACCAAATGTCCCTTCCGCTCGTTCCGTGACGTTTTGTTTTTCCATGTATCCAAATTTCTGTAGATATTCCTGTAAAAGAGGTGAGAGCATGAGATAAGTGTAAAAGAGGTAAGGGCATGATATATGAGTGTAAAAGAGGTGCGAGCATGAGATAAGTGTAAAAGAGGTGAGAGCATGAGATGAGTGTAAAAGAGGTGAGAGCATGAGATGAGTGTAAAAGAGGTGAGAGAATGAGATAAGTGTAAAAGAGGTGAGAGCATCAGATGAGTGTAAAGAGGTGAGAGCATGAGATAAGTGTAAAAGAGGTGAGAGCATGAGATAAGTGTAAAAAAGGTAAGAATATGAGATGAGTGTAAAAGAGGAGAGAGCATGAGATGAGTGTAAAAGAGGTGAGAGCATGAGATAAGTGTAAAAGGTGAGAGCATGAGATGAGTGTAAAGAGATGAGAGCACGAGATAAGTGCAAAAGAGGTGAGAGCATGAGATAAGTGTTAAAGAGGTGAGAGCATGAGATGAGTGTGAAAAGTGAGAATATGAGATGAGTGTAAAAGAGATAAGAGCATGAGATGAGTGTAAAAGAGGTGAGAGCATGAGATAAGTGTAAAAGGGTGAGAGCATGAGATAAGTGTAAAAGAGGTGAGAGCATGAGATGAATGTAAAGAAATGAACTAGTACTATAAAAAAAAAATGCATGCCACACAGAATATACTCACACAGAAATGAGATTCATAATACATAAAACTCTCAGAAATTTAATATCCAATCTTCATGCCATGACGTTCATCATTTAATTTTCATTATTCAAAATTCAATAATGAATACAAAAATATTGTTCAATATTAAATTTTCAACGTTAAGTGATGAATAATGGATAATGAAATATTTTATAATCAGCATTCACTTTAAAAAGTGAATACCATTTTTAATCATTCAATATTATCTATCATGTTTTAACTTTCACGTGTATTTTGTCATTTATGTCCTCCGTTGTCCCTCTAATGGTTATTGTGGCACATATTGTGAATAACCATTTTGTCCCTCCATCAAAAAGTTTCCAAATGGTGTATAAAGTTTTATGTAATAAGGGCAAGGCTGGTCGCAGCAATCCGGTTCATTACTTAAAATAAGCTATTTCTTAATGTTCACGCGTAATTCAATATTTATGTCCTCCGTTTCTCCTGTAATATACATTGTGGAATATATTTACTATATAACCTTTGTTTGTTCCTCTATCGATAAGCTTTCGAATGAGGTATAAGATATATCTATATTTAAAGGCTGAAGGGTCACAGTCTTCCATTCCAGCATTCAAACTATCCATTCCATTATTCCAAATTGGGAATTTCATAATTGCACGCGTATTTTGGAATTGAGGTCGTCCGTAACCCCTCTAATTGTCTTTGCGAGTCAATTGACAAGTTACATCTATAACCAGGAGATGAGGAATAGCAACGGTCAAGTAAAAATATAAAAAAGACAATGCATAGTATTTTAATTCTTATATGTGTTTTGGTATGCACGTCGTTCATACATTAAGCTAACTTAAAAGGATTTTTTGTTAAAAATAGTTGGGGAAACACACTTGTTTATCATCCGAAACTTATTGAATTAATAAAGATGACAAAAAAGAGGGTTTTGATTTTGTTTCTTATATTAATTTGAAAATTTGTTAGAATTACACCATATTGACGAATTCAAAAATACAAATATACGGGAGATAGTGTCACAGTCATTTTTTTTATTTCGTCATCCACTAATCAACTTGAATACTGAAATAAAAACTATTTCATAATTCATTATTCGTCACTTAACGTTGAATAGTGAATACTGAACTACTCATTCTTAAGTATTGAATTCCGAATAATGAAAAATGTATTGACTGTGACACTATATCACGTACATTAACTTTTGTATTTTTGAAAAGCAATTTGAATAATAACAAATTCAAACAATAGTGCATACTCACGTCCAAATTAAATTCGCCTGTATGTCGGGTCCCTCTGTGAACCGAGTATCCATTTGAAAAAGAATAATATATAAAACAAAATATTAAACAAATGCAAAATCTCATAATTGATCTGTATTCTTCAACAATTTTTTTTATTTATTGAAATAATATTTGTGTAAGTCCTGTTTTGAAACAACTTAATATATTTTCTTAATTCAAGATCCTGTTGGGAATTATAGATATTTGGTCATGCTAAATTAAATCAAAATTAATGTAATACGTACATATACATGTAAATTCGTTACTTAATCTTGATATGATTTAGATAGGAGGATATTAGCTCAACATACTCACATTCTGTGCAATGTCCTAGCCAAGAGTTTATATTATCAAAATTCTAATATTTTTCTTATCTTCCCTTTTATATCTTAATTACTTAAAATGGTTTATTTTGAAGGCTCTTTTGTGATTTAATAGTCTACGATGCGAGTCATAGTGTGTGTGTGGGGGGGGGGGGGGGGGGGGGGGGGGGGAACGGGTGGCGACTTCTTAATGACAAAGAAGGTACAAGTTTAAGTCGTTTTAATAAAACAAATGTACAAGTGAACACCAAGTTTATTTCTTAATTTACACATTCAGTTAACGCGAAAAGTAAGCGCGCGTTTACTTTCAAGTGCACGTAATAATACAGTTGTGAAATCTGTAGTAAACGCCCGTTTACTTTTAAGTGCAGGTAAAAATAAACTTGTGAAATCTGAAGTAAACGCCCGTTTACTACTGAATAAACGGACACAGAGTAAAAGCGCGTTCACTCTGGTAGACATTAGAAATTTCCATTTTGACCACGTTAACGTAATTATAGTAAACGCAAAAATTGAAGTTAACCAACGAAATATGTGCACGCGGCGTTAACTTGGTCCTCGCCCAACTGTATGTACCTTGATGTTCTAAAAATCTCATGGCTTAATCTACTAACATGGAATCAAATTATGAACACTTGAAGATAGACTAACAGGAGGACCGGGATTGACTTTCGTATGAAGTAGACAACATCTCGATAAGTTCAATTGAGGTCTAGAGATTGCATGTCAGTAACTGCTAGTAGTCCTTTGTTAATTTAATGTAACCGAAAAGCACGATTCGACATAGAATTTCATCACTGTGTCTCCTCCTGGACTCTAACGCGGAACCTCTGTGTTACAAGGCAGAAGCCTAACTGGCTGAGATAAAGAAGTACTTCCTTACAATGAAGCTCAACTGACTAAGTCTTTACTGAAGAGAACAATTCCGTCACACTTTCCTAACATCAAGCGTCATCATACAATTATGACCTCATAACATATACCCTAGCTAGACATCTTCTCTAACCACTGTTATATTTTTAGTTGGGTGTCAAATGTAACCATAGAACAGTATTCTTCATACAAACTCATCTTTTTTCTCTTTCGAGAATGGAACCAGGAACCTCTGTGTGACAAGGAAGCGCTTTAACTGACTGAGTACTACCTTAGCTCAACTGTTTACGACTGATGTTTCGGAGCATAGTCCATTTTGGTTGAACAAGTATACATTCTTCTTGATTGGCTTACCGAAGCCGGCTGCGGGTTTGGTATTTATCTCTGCGTTAAAGATCCAATGGTGGCTTTGTGTTGTTTTTGCTCTTTGGTCGGGTTGTTGTCTCTTTGTCACATTTCATTCTCATTTTACTGAACATTTTAAGAAAACCGTGTATTAATATATCAAAAATATGTTGTTGGAAATAAAGTTATATATGTTCAGACAAGATAATTCATTTATAGGATACGTCCATTAAATGTAAAATATGCAATCTTCTTTGAAAACGCATCAAACAGTACCATATTACGCTGGATTTTTGACTGTATGAATAATTGTAATTGCCGCACAATGTGTTTTGTATATATACATGTATGTCATAGACTCTTAGATACTCAGAATCCATCAGGATTTGACAATTTTAAGTTTAGATCAATATGAGTGAAACATAAACAGCGGAAACTTGATTTATTTCTTTATTTTTCTGTCCTAGTTAATATCGATTTGCACTAACAGCGTCTTCGTAAATTGTTTTTAAGACTAGACCAATTAGAAAGTCCCGAACAGTGACGTTCTCACAATGTAACGGAAACACTTTTTTCTGAATTGGTTCACCGTGGACAATGTAAAGTTCAATTCAACTATCGTTATACGCAGCAATCTTAAATAAAACAGACGATGTGCAAACATTTGTACAATCTAAGGTTGCAATCAATATTTTAATTTTATTTTGTAACAATCGATGTATTATATTACAATCATTTTTTATTTCGAAGGCCAAGAACTTGAAATCGTCAAATCATATATATACCTTGGTATGCTGCTACATTTCAATGGTAAATCTGTTCAAACTCAAAAAAGAATGGCACAACAAGGAGCTAGAGCAGCTGCACTATCATCTTTTATCAACTCGATGAAAAGAGTAATCATTGGTCAAAATCAACAGGTTTTTTTATTCAATAGTATGGTTGGATCCGTTCTGAACTATGCGTACGAGGTTTTGGGATTCCATCGGGCCAGCGAAGTAGAATATGTTCATAATCGTTTTGTCGATATATACTCAACTTGGGTTAAACTGTAACAATTTTGTTTTTATGTGAAGAACTCGGACACTTCCCGATGTGTATTTCAAGAAAATATAGAATTGTTGAAATTAATATTGGTTGCATTTAATTAAGGACCAACCAAATATTCTGTATGATGTCTATAAAGTTTTATGTATTGATGCTTCTAATGGCAAAACAAATTGGGCATCCAATGTAAGAGATCTTTTGTTTTGTTTAGGTTTTAATTATATATGGATTAACCAAGATCACATAAATATGTCATTTGACCTTATCAAATCACGTATCAACGATCAATATTATCAAAGCTGGTATGCTAATATTAATGTTTGTGAAAAACTGTCTATCTATTAATGTTTCAAACTAAATTTTTGTATGGAGAATTATTTCAAATATGATTTTAATACCAATATACTTACAAAACTACGTAGTGGAAGCTTGAAATTGTATTTAGAAACAGGTCGCTATGACAATATTCCTAGAGACAACCGTATTTGTAGATGTTGTAAAATGAATAACATTGAAGATGAATATCATTTTGTGTTAATTTGTCCTGCATATATAACACTTAGAAGTAATTTTTTGCCAAAGTATTATTGTTCATGACCAAATACACGAAAGCTAATTTTTCTGTTACAAGCTGGGTAAAAAAACTTAACTAAAAAACTATGTAATTATCTTAAAGCTGCATGAAAACTAAGATTGCAAATTATCAGTTAATATTTTATTCATGTTGTTATATTAAGTTATCTCTGCATTATTTAATTTATTTAATTGTTCTCTGTATTCTGTCATATTTGTCATATATGTTTATACATTGTATTATGTTAAAGCAATGTTGTTGCTAATGCAATAAAGATTCATTCATTCATTCATTCAATAACAACTACCCACACAGCCTCCAACTTTACCACTAACTCAATCTGAAACACAACAACCAGCTCAACCCTGGATACTCAACCGCCAACACAACCACTATGTAAATTATCTTGTCAACCGCGTATATAAATTTTATCTAAACCTCAAACGCAACCTCTAACTCATTCATTCTTGTTTTTCTATACTTTCAAATAATTATCACATATTTTTTTAACAGGTAAGTATAACTGACTTAAAATCAATATTACAAGACATAGAATTGATATGACAGTATTCTAAAAAATAATTATACTATGCTTATACACGAGTTTTTTATTAGTAGATATTAGCAATGGTGTACAAAACATGTCATCTACTGTTTACCAACATTATGAAGAATCACTAAAGACTGTTATGATATTAACATATAGCATCTGTAATGCCAGCAGATCTCAAGTTCACTGTTAATTGTAACAATATTGAAATTGTAAAAGAAAATAAATATTTGGTTTTGTTTTCTAGAATTGTATCATGTTTGTTATACCATAAAATGTTTAAAAAAACAAAACAGAAAAAAATATGTTTTGTGCATTTAAAAAGTATAAACAAAAGTATTAGACATACTAAGTAATGATAACTATTATGCAGTTCACTCAAAAGTTTTAGATTATTTATCATTATTTATATTCAGAAGAAGCGGATGGAAGTTTGATTTTATTACTGTTGTACCTAAGATATCTATAGATAAAAATATTTAAGATAAAAACCACGTGATCATTTTATGAATGTTTAATTTGAAAATTACCAGAGAAACAATAAAATGTATTATGTGTCAAAAAAACTTTTTTTTAAACACTTTGAGTATCATTTTTTAATTATTTTGAACAAAAAAAAACTTCCCGCGTTTACCTTATACTTGTATACATAAAGATGCATACCCTAACTATAGATATGTGCATTTATGACACAATACTACCATTAAAAAATTTCAAATAAGTGGCAAAACAATGAAGAAAGCAAAAAAAAGTCAAAAAAATCGTATTTTGGTAGATTTAATTAAGTGTTTTTTCTAAAGGATTTCTACATGTACTAAACCAGCAAATAAAACAATGGCCTTTATTTTCTGGTTGAGGGCATTGGTATTTAATATTCGTTTTTAATTCCTATCATTGACCTTACAAAGATATGACCACCAAGAAATATTTGATGCCTATATCAAAACAATACTGTAGCATATTTATGTTTTCAACATATGATACAATAATTATAGTTATAATTATAGGACTACCATGTAGCTGTAAAGATACACACATGCTTAATTGTCCACTTCACGATTTCAATATTGATATCGAAGATATGTATCTTATCTATAATACTAAAATTACGAGGTCCAATTTGTCAGCCGTCATCACGTAAAAACGACGAATCAAAGAATTCAGCTTTATATATAACTAATATAGTACAAAGGTGTAGATTAAAAATTACACCACTCCAGGCCCTTTTGTTTTCCACGTAATTAATATTGCCAATAATTACGAAGTTCCGGGTCGAGTCCGATACCGATACAAATAGTATATTCACCTGTTACCTATTACCTTATCTGTACGTTCCGCATCTAACAGGTGCACCACCAAACGGTGTATTTAGGATTATGCTATATACACGGGTCATAATCACAGGGTCAGTGACACTACTAAATTGTCAAATTGTTACCTATTGTAGTATTTTAATCAATAAGACTTTCTAAGATAACAATACGAATACTAAAAATCTGTGACTAAAAATAAGGCGTATAGGTACAGTTTTCAATTTGTTAGCGGGCATGACGTAAAACAGCGAATCAAAGAATTCAACTTTATTTATAACTCATATAGGACAATGCTGTTGATTAAAAAAATACTCCATTCCAGGAGCTTTTGTTTTCTAAATAATTAATATTACCAATAATTGATAAGTTCCAGTTCGACGGGTTCAAACAGAAAGATTTGATAGCAGAGAAAACTGTGTATCTTATAAATCGGCATGACTTTATCAGATAACAATACTAATACTAAAATAAGGCTTGCGCATAGTTATATACTTTAATTCAGCACGGACCCGCGATATCACGGGTGTGTTCTAGTAGTTCTAATATTTGCATACATTATTTTTTAAATGTTTTTGAAAATTATTTTAAAGATATATGACATTAGTTCACTTCAGATTATAACTTATTATAACGTAAATATCTCCTAGCAGAAACATAGTTTTTTTTCTTCTTCTTGTAGACTGATCACTATGCGATCTCTTCGTCTGAGTATGTTCCACTGAAAATGTAAGAACAGATCAATTAGTTTCTCACATTTTTTACAGGATGTTATTTAGAAGAAAAAAAAATCAAAACTTGTTGAAAATTTGCACGAGTCCATTAGAAAGCCGAAAAATCTCATTTGTCATTGCAAGCTTAGTTTATCAGGTTTAAGTGATGTTTAATTATTAGACGAGTGACTTTAACCATAAAATGAAATGTTTAATGCACCCACCTAACACATGGCTAAATTATATATCATTTGAAAGCTACATATCTGTTTAGCCCGGTCGCAAAATAACCGTAATGTGCAATTTCGGTCAAAACAAGATCAAAGGTCAGGGAAGAGTAAGTGCATTTTTTCTAAGATTTAAGCTTGATTGCATACTGTAACTTTTATATACTAAATTCACATACTATGCAAAAAATTTAATGTTTTAGCAGAGAGATTAACAGTCATTAATCAAGTGCAATTTTTGAATATTTAAAGCGTGTTTCTGATAGACAGCATATGTGTCCTGAAATTCGGGTAGAAGCTAACAAAAGGTGTGAAAACCGAAATTTTTGTTTCTGATGCAACTGCTAATCACTTAAAACTGAGTAACACACTGTAATCACTATAAAAGAAGTTTTTGACATCATAAATTTCCTAGAATTATGCTTACTTCTAATCAAATAGCAAATCATAACAACTCATGCAGTTGCCCAAAATACCACCATCTGCGAAAAAAGTAGCTCTTAAGCATTTCTTCCTATTTAAGCATTTTTTATGGTCAATATCAGATTTAATAAACAAATTCTTAAGAATCTGAAAAATTTTAAGTAAAAAATATGAGTGCGAATCAAACTATTGAGAGATTGCAATCTGCATTGTAACTACCAGACTAAAATAAACATCTTTCGACTTTTCTAATTGTTTGATTTGTAGCTTCATTATAAATATTGATGTAGTGAAAAGAGCTTTAATTTATGTAATGTGAACCATTAAAAAGAAATTGAAAATTTAGACAAAAACAAATAAAAAGTAAATTGATGAAAACTGAAATTTCAAAGAATTAAAAAACCAGTAAACGCATTTTAAAACTTGGTTTCTTGATTGTTTTAATTTTATAGATAATTTAGCTGATCTGTAACAATTACATCTCCATGCCTTATCATGTACTGTAGTACGCCGCTAGATTAAAACTGACGTAGAAAGGTAACACATGCCCACCGAAAGCTTTACTTTTGTGTAGCCCAGGTGGTCGTGTGGTCTAGCGGGACGGCTGCAGTGCAGGCGATTTGGTGTCACGATATCACAGTAGCATGGGTTCCAATCCCGGCGAGGATAGAACCAAAAATTTGCGAAATCAAATTTACAGATCTAACATTGTTGGGTTGATGTTTAGACGAGTTGTATATACATTATGTACACAGCCATGTATCACCATCATTGATGGCGATCCGATGGATAAATCTGTTGTAGAGTTGTCACTGACTCAGACGTACTTATGAATATAAGTATTTTCTGTGACTGTATCTTACATGAATTTGTAGGATACTTTACTATAGATAATTTAGCTGATCTGTAACAATAACATCTCCATGCCTTATATATCATGTACTGTAGTACGCCGCTAGATTAAAAAACTGACGTAGAAAGGTAACACATGCCCACCTAAAGCTTTACTTTTGTGAAGCCCAGGTGGTTGTGTGGTCTTGCGGGACGGCTGCAGTGCAGGCGATTTGGTGTCACGATATCACAGTAGCATGGGTTCGAATTCCGGCGAGGGAAGAACCAAAAATTTGCAAAAGCAAATTTACAGATCTAACATTGTTGGGTTGATGTTTAGACGAGATGTATATACATTATGTACACAGCCATGTATCACCATCATTGATGGCGATCCGATGGATAAATCTGTTGTAGAGTTGTCACTGACTCAGACGTACTTATGAATATAATTATTGTCTGTGACTGTATCTTACATGAATTTGTAGGATACTTTACTATAGATAATTTAGCTGATCTGTAACAATAACATCTCCATGCCTTATATATCATGTACTGTAGTACGCCGCTAGATTAAAAAACTGACGTAGAAAGGTAACACATGCCCACCTAAAGCTTTACTTTTGTGAAGCCCAGGTGATTGTGTGGTCTTGCGGGACGGCTGCAGTGCAGGTGATTTGGTGTCACGATATCACAGTAGCATGGGTTCGAATCCCGGCGAGGGAAGAACCAAAAATTTGCGAAAGCAAATTTACAGATCTAACATTGTTGGGTTGATGTTTAGACGAGATGTATATACATTATGTACACAGCCATGTATCACCATCATTGATGGCGATCCGATGGACAAATCTGTTGAAGTGTTGTCACTGACTCAGACTGACTCAGACGTAAAAGGGTTAAAGAACATTAGTTGTTCGACCTGTTAGTCAAATGCGTTTTGTTTAAATATACTGTTTCACTTTTTTGGTCTTTTGGAAAATGTTGTTTGTGCTGTTTTAGACCCTTCTACAACGAAATTTGTTTTACATGCACACGTATGAAAATTGCGGTTTTTATCCAACGCAATCATAGGTTTGAACGTAGTTTTCAATTTAGACTCGTATATATATATATATTTCATCGGGGCTACATCGATCCAGCGCCCTCGTGGGAATAATAGTCATTTTCCCACGAGGGCGCTGGATCGTTACAAATAACGATACATGTACACAATAAAATAAATTATATAAACGCCTAAAAAGTGTACATAACAACACCAATAACATAAAAAGGAACTATAAATGTAATTATTTATAAATATTTCGAATAACAGATATCCTTCATCAGTATATATGATTGTGATGTTGAATGAATCAATTATCAGTCTACTTAGATTAAGCTGTTACAATCTTGAATTTCTACAACAAAAAAAAGGTCAAACCGAACATCAGGTAAGACGCTTGCACAGTTCTTAAAGTTTGTTAAACGCGACATAGGTTATATGACTAATTGCATCAGAGAGTTCAAATATTTGCTTTAAATAAAATAAAAAATTATATTTTAACGGCCGTTGGTTTTAAACATAGCAAACTCTAATGTAACTATACTACCGTTGTCAAATCTGAAATATATACAAATTTAGACCATTCAGTGCTGTTTATTTGGAATTCTTATTGACGCAATCTTTCTTGTAACATCATAATTACATTTTTAAAAAAAAGTAATAAAATTTAAAACATAATTATTTTGTAATTTGGATTATGAGGAAGTTCATATTATATAGACAAAACACATGAACATGTACCTATATGCTTTAAAAATTACATGTATATTATATCAAACAATAAAAACCAGAGAAAGGTGACAGTTGAGGATGCAAACATAAATTGTTTCCCTTATTAGTTTTAAAGCGTTAGGGACGACAGCAAAAGTTTAATGTAGGATATCAAACCCAATTCACATAGTTTTTTCACTGACCCCCTTCTTTTCAACTAAATTTGGGTAAAATTGTTGACCAATAGGAATATATGTAAAAATCGAACTTTTGTATTTAAGTTATAGATAAAGTTAGAAATTTGTTCCGATACAATGAAACTTAACTGGTAGGGGACTGTATTTATTGTATTATCGCACCGCGGTAAATTATCACATTGTGATTGGTTTAACGCCGTAACGTGGTGACCCCCTATGAGAGCGTAGGGGTTTAGTAAATTTCATAGGGGTTCATGACGCGTTAATGGTGACGTCATCTATTAATGTTGTTTCATTGGTTTTTTTTAACAAAACGCAGCAGAAAGATCTAGCGTGCGATAACTTTGTTATACGGTTAACTACTGACCCCCTACGGATCCATAGAGGGTGAATAAAATCCTCTTTGGATCCGTATGGGCCCGGGGCAGTAGCGAACCATTTAAGTTATAATGCAATAATGACAGAATGCTGGTAAATATACAGATGTTCATTTATCACTGTAAGTAATAAAAATATTAACCTTAATTTTATTATTTTGCTTGTTTTAAAATCAAGATATATTGATAGTTAGTTGCTGTTATAATAAACTTTGCATCTTGCTTTATTTCAGAATCTGCCATGGAAAGAAACTGTTTAAAGAAAAAAAAAAGATGAAGAAATAGACTTTAACTTGTATTACATTTCATATTAACAAATATTTGAAATATATTCTGTTACCAAAGATGAGAATGCATTATCAATCATGCCATTTTAAGAAAACGTGCATGTATCGAAATTGGTTTAATCTTAAGCTGATGGGAAGGTTAAGGTGTTCTCATCTTAATAATATAATTTGTAAGCGCTCTTAAAATCCTAAAAAAGACATGTCAAAGTGCTATTGTATAGCTGTAGATTCTTTATGATTAAAACATCTACATTCAGACGAAATGCTCATATGGTGCAATCGAATTGATACCATGAAAGTTTTATTTCAAAAGCATAATTCACATCATGATATGTTTTGTTTATATATCCCAAATGTTATTAGAACACCTCAGTTAGTCTGAAAGTGCTTGCCTTAAGTGCAGAAGGTTATTACAGGTTCAAACAGGGACCGAGTCAATGCAAAGACTTGAAAACTGGTATAAGCTGCTTTGCTACACAGCTACTTTTGCACTAAAATACGCATTACTGGAAATTTACTTTTAATATTTAGTACTTTTTTCTTTACTTTAAAATTATTGTAATATTTAGATACTTGAATTTTTTAGTACTTGATTTGTACTAAATATTTTTGTACAAAAATAATACAATATCCCATGTATGAAAATCATAACTTTAAGATATTTGAAAAAGAAAAATCTTTCAAAATGCTGAAAATGTAACAAATAAAGTACTGTAAAATACAGGTACCTAAATATTATGATAATTTTGAAGTAACACAATGGTAATGAATATTAAAAGTAGATTTCCAGTACTACATATTTTTAGTACAGAAATAGTACCTATGCAAAAGTAGCTGTGTAGGCAAAAAGCATTAAGAAGTAAAAGCAAAGACTGTATCAACACATAGTCAGAATTTTGTGTCCAGGTAGGGTGAAATATCTTCCTGCAAACTGTTATTTTGTGAGTTAGAGTATCAGTCTCATAAAAAATAGGGTAAGAGCTCATTTCTGATTATCATGATATCATAGCCTGTGTAGGTTTCAACTAAAGTTCGCATCAATACCGATTCAAATGAATTGAATTAATGAATGCAAACCGATAATACATCATCGGTGTTTTAATCTTAATTTAACAAAGTTCTTGAACGTAGATAAGGGCCTTGAATAGATATAAAAGCTCAGTTACTGTCAGCAAATTATATATTTCAATAATGAAATTTTCTTTTAGAGTATACCTAACAATATTCTTTGAATTGAAGATTGGAAATTTATCACTATCAATAGATTCTTTAATGGCCCTGTTTAATTGGGTCAAAGGAGTGTAATTCGTTTAAACTTTAATATTTGTTATATTGCAGAGGCGATTGGTTAATATTAAAGTCAATTACAGAATATTTATCCAGTTTTAAAATAAAGTTTAATTTTCACTACTCACATTCTCGACCTCAAATCACTGAAATCAAGAAAAAGGATAATCGGTGATGAATAAATTATATAATATGTTATCTTGATCTACAGTGAGATGCAATACATTAATAATACATAAACATGTTACTGAATACAGATATTTGAGACAATGGACAGTATGACTCTTCTGGTGTTAAAAATAATAAATAGATTAGGACAAGTTAAACCGTCTATGATATATCACGTACAATTTATAATAGCAATTTTTCTATGTCTGTTTTCCTTTAGTATCATAGATTTAAAAGAAAGTAAACCATCGTTAGAGGATTGTTTTAATCACAAAATCAGTTAACTCAAAAGGTCTTCAATGGTGGCGGCCTTTTTTACCTTTAACATTCTTGTCTTTTTGATAACTTAACATGCTAAACCCGTTTCGGTTTCAACTACAACTCAATTGGAACCGATTCAAATGAGTTAAATTATTGACTGCAAACCAATAATACATCATCGTTGTTTTACACTGAATTTGACAAAGTTTTTTAACAAACTTTTACATGTTTTAATAACGGAAATTACTTTGATTCGGATATTTTATTAATGTTTGGAACATCGATCAAAAGCTCAGAGAATAGGAAAAGAAGCTTCAGATTGTATCGACACTCTATTCTTTCATACGTAGGAAATCTTAGAATCCGCTAATCGTTCTTTTACATTGCATTTGTCTACCTCTCGTGACAGTTTTACACAAGGCGACAACAAGCTTTATAACGTCTACTTATATATTTAAACATCGCTAATATCTTCTCCACAGACGTAATGATCGCTCATATTCATGTAATACCGATATATTACTCACGCAATTAAAAGCTGTATGGAATTATGTAGCGACTGTGTATGGTGATGCATACGAAGGTAGAGGTTTTTAATAGATAGAAAAAAATCGTTGCTTTAAAAAAGTTAAATATTTCAATAGTGCAATTTTGTGTTTAAGTATTCTTAACAATATAGTCAAGGATAAAAGATTAAAAAATATACCACAATCATTTGATTCATGAATGGCCATGTTTGCTGAGAATAGAGGAGTGTAATGTGTGGACACTTTCACAGGTTTTACATTTCAGACGCGATTGGTTAATGTTAATATAAAGGTCAATTACAGAATATTTATTTGTCAACAAATAAAGCTTAAATTGAATATATTACTACTCACTCCGAAGAGTCTCTGAATCTGAAATCATTAAAAGTATTTCCCGTGATTAATAAATTATATAATCATGTTACCTTGATTTACAGTACGATTCATTATATGAGTTTAATGCTAACATGTAACTAAATAAAGAAATTGTGATTCCCTGAATATCAATACTTTAATAATGTTGCAAATTATAAAAAGAGAATAAGTTAATCCTTCTATGATATATCACGTACAATTGTATAATACCGATCGGTTTTATTTGGACATCGCTAATAACTCCTCCACAAACATAATGACATCACTGATTCATGTAATACCGTTATATTGCTCAAGCTAATAGCAGCAGTAGAGTTATATGAAGCGTATGTGCATGGTGACGTTAACGAAGGTACGGGCGTTAGATAGATAGAAAAGCTCAATTGCTTTCAACAAATTATATATATTTAAATAATGAAATTTAATTTTAGAGTATACTTAACAGTATTCTTGAGGATGGAAGATTGAAAATACATCGCTCTCTACATATTCTTGAATGTTGAACTTAAAAAATTGGATGGCCATGTTAATGTAGGTCGAAGGAGTGTAATGCGTTTAAACTCTAATAGTTGTTATATTGCAGACCCGGTTCATTCATATTGTAGTAAATTACAGAATGTTTATCAATGTAATCGAATAAATCTAAATTTAAATAAATCACTACTCACCTTGGACTGAAATAATAAAAAAAGATAATCAGTGAATAACAAATTATTTATGTTATCTTGATATACAGTATGATGAATATATTGAGTAGCATGTTAACATGTTACTAAATACAGATATGTGATTCCGTGGACAGTATGATAAAATTGAGAATGGAAATGGGGAATGTATCAAAGAGACAACAACCCGACCATAGAAAAAACAACTTAAAAAACTTAAATCCCTGGAAAGAAAAGCTTAAAACTGAGAGATCATTCAAAACTATAGTAAATATTAACAGAGAAAAAATTAGACTAAGAGACCATGAGGATATACTGGGCATTACTAATAAAGATATTTATAAGATAGTGCAAAGTCGAATAAAAACAGAAACATTTATTGGTTTTCTGAAATGGGAAAAGATATTGTATACAGGAAATATAAATAGTGAACTCAAAGACAATATAAAATTCACTTTTGAATACATAAAAGATAATGAGATTAAGATGTTGAGATGGAAATTAATACACTTCATTTTGGCAAATAAAAAGCTGTTATTTCAATGGAAAATTTCTGAAAACAGCCTTTGTTCATATTGTAATGAACAAGATAACTACAAACATGTTTTCATCACATGTGCATTTTACACAAATTTCTGGAAATCAATGAGAGATATATTAAACAAACTAGGTATTGACAAACATGTTATAAGCCTTCACTCTCTAGTAATAGGATACAATATTCATGATGATGCTTATTTTGGACTCAATCACTTGCTCAGCTTAATGTTTTTTTCAGTCTATAAATCACATTATAAATCCAATAATAAGGCAAAACAAATAGACATAGTGAAAATTTAAAAAAATGAAATCTCCACTACAGTTGAAATATATTGTACAGCCAATATAGAAATAAACAAAATGTTAAAAAAAAGTGGTGCAGATCTTGAAATAAAGCAACATATTGTATAATTGTTTTCAATATTCTAAGTGCACCAGTAAAAATATACGTTACTATAATATAAGTATATGTGTCAATGTACATGTACATGATGTACAAAAAATGTATGAACACACAGGTATAATGTATGTGAATGCATCTTCATCTAAAAGTTCTTATATATATATATAGTTTTCAATTTAGACTCGTTTATATTTTTTGTTTGGGCATGTATCATATTTTCCCTCCGGTTTATATGATCCGTTCATCCTATATTGACTCTTAAATTCAAGAGTCAATCTTAAATTGAGAGTAAATTATATGGCCTTCCAAATATCGTTTCGATTCCTAACATCACTAAAGAGACATATATTGTCGAAATCTAGATCTGGTGTACTAAAGAAATATTGACACCGAATGTGTGTGGCACAACATGATGTCCACAAGTTAACAATTTTTTTGTTCTCTGACGTATTAAATTTATATTAGGATCCATTTTGTTACATCTTGTGATCAATTTTATTTGGCAATCGCCAATGGCAGTCAGCAGGGTTAAAGAACATCAGTTGTTCGACCTGTTAGTCAAATGCGTTTTGTTTAAATATACTTTTTCACTCTTTTGGTCTTTTGGAAAATGTTGTTTGTGCTGTTTTTAGACCCTTCTACAATGAAATTTGTTTGACATGCACACGTATAAAAACTGCGGTTTTTATCCAACGCACTCATAGGTTTGAACGTAGTTTTCAATTTAGACTCGTTTATATTTTTTGTTTGGGCATGTATCATATTTTCCCTCCGATTTATATGATCCGTTCATCCTATATATTGACTCTTAAACATGTTAAAATTCAAGAGTTAATCTAAAAATGAGAGTACTTTCTCTAAAAATGAGGGTACTTTCTCTAAAAATGAGGGTACTTTTTTATGGCCTTCCAAATATCGTTTCGATCCCTAACATCACTGAAGAGACATTTATTGTCGAAATCCGGATATGGTGTACTAAAGAAATATTGACATCGAATGTTTGTGGCACAACATCATGTCCACAAGTTAACAATTTTTTTTTCTCTGACGTATTAAATTTATATTAGGATCCATTTTGTTACATCTTGTGATCAATTTTATTTGGCAATCGCCTATGGCAGTCAGCAGGGTTACAGAACATCAGTTGTTCGACCTGTTAGTCAAATGCGTTTTGTTTAAATATACTTTTTCACTCTTTTGGTCTTTTGGAAAATGTTGTTTGTGCTGTTTTTAGACCCTTCTACAACGAAATTTGTTTGACATGCACACGTATAAAAACTGCGGTTTTTATCCAACGCAGTCATAGGTTTGAACGTAGTTTTCAATTTAGACTCGTTTATATTTTTTGTTTGGGCATGTATCATATTTTCCCTCCGGTTTATATGATCCGTTCATCCTATATATTGACTCTTAAACATGTTAAAATTCAAGAGTTAATCTAAAAATGAGAGTACTTTCTCTAAAAATGAGGGTACTTTCTCTAAAAATGAGGGTACTTTTTTATGGCCTTCCAAATACCGTTTCGATCCCTAACATCACTGAAGAGACATTTATTGTCGAAATCCGGATATGGTGTACTAAAGAAATATTGACACCGAATGTTTGTGGCACAACATCATGTCCACAAGTTAACAATTTTTTTTTTCTCTGACGTATTAAATTTATATTAGGATCCATTTTGTTACATCTTGTGATCAATTTTATTTGGCAATCGCCTATGGTAGTCAGCAGGGTTACAGAACATCAGTTGTTCGACCTGTTAGTCAAATGCGTTTTGTTTAAATATACTTTTTCACTCTTTTTGTCTTTTGGAAAATGTTGTTTGTGCTGTTTTTAGACCCTTCTACAACGAAATTTGTTTGACATGCACACGTATAAAAACTGCGGTTTTTATCCAACGCAGTCATAGGTTTGAACGTAGTTTTCAATTTAGACTCGTTTATATTTTTTGTTTGGGCATGTATCATATTTTCCCTCCGGTTTATATGATCCGTTCATCCTATATATTGACTCTTAAAATTCAAGAGTTAATCTAAAAATGAGGGTACTTTCTCTAAAAATGAGGGTACTTTTTTATGGCCTTCCAAATACCGTTTCGATCCCTAACATCACTGAAGAGACATTTATTGTCGAAATCCGGATATGGTGTACTAAAGAAATATTGACACCGAATGTTTGTGGCACAACATCATGTCCACAAGTTAACAATTTTTTTTTCTCTGACGTATTAAATTTATATTAGGATCCATTGTGTTACATCTTGTGATCAATTTTATTTGGCAATCGCCAATGGCAGTCAGCAGGGTTAAAGAACATCAGTTGTTCGACCTGTTAGTCAAATGCGTTTTGTTTAAATATACTTTTTCACTCTTTTGGTCTTTTGGAAAATGTTGTTTGTGCTGTTTTTAGACCCTTCTACAACGAAATTTGTTTGACATGCACACGTATAAAAACTGCGGTTTTTATCCAACGCAGTCATAGGTTTGAACGTAGTTTTCAATTTAGACTCGTTTATATATATATATATATATATATGTGAAAATGTATGTAACTATAGCATATGTCTAAATGAATATATATGTAAGTGTGAATGCATGGTTGTAGGTCTGTAAGATATGTATGCATGAAAGTGAAGTTGTAAAATTAATATGGAAAGAAAAGGGGGGAATAAAAGTAAAAAAGAAATAGTCTAGATAAATTATATGTTTAACATGTATACTATCATATTTGTACAACCAAGATTCTGGACATTTTCATATGTTTAATGATATTTTTCTTTTTCTGTGTGTGAAAGTATAAGAGTAATAAGGATACTTCTAATGTTTATAATATAAAGGTCACAGACAGGTCACAGACTGTCCACAGGTAATAAAATTGAGGTCAAACCTGTAAAATCAAAATGCATGACAAAAGCTTATAAGAAACAAACAAAAATCATGTTTTACGTACCATTCTTGAGTATTAACTAACACTTCCAAAGAATTGTATAAATCCAAAGGTACATTTATGAATCAACAAACATCAACAGAAGCAGTACAACCACGCTTTATCTCATTCATTATTTGACATGTTTCAAAATTATATTGAAAACCCGATAACGGATTTTTCTCCGTAAATTTCACGACACAGTGTCTGCAACATCTTTTATTACTTCGATAAGATTATTATATATATGATATTATATTTAGTAGGTTTATTTATAAAGTAACTATAGAAAATAGAAATGTATTAAAAGGCTATGTATAAATAAGATAAGTTTTACTGTATATTCTCCCTGGATATCAGTTATAATTGTATGCAACAAGGATACTTGATGAAATACTGTACATTAAGTAATTTGTTAAAACAGCAAAGAGTGCAATAAAGAATTTATGAATGTTAAAAAAAAAAAAAAAAAAAAAACAGCAGAGGGTCACCAACAGGTCTTCAATGTAACTAGAAATGCCCACACTCGGAGGCCTTCTTCAGCTTGCCCCTAAACAAATATATACTAGTTCAGTTCAGCTCTCCAAACTTAAAAATAATGGAAAGATAAGATTGAGTTAATTCATCTATGGAACATCACGTGGGATATTATAATAACGTTTTTTTTTTTATGTCTGTTCAACATGTTTTATGTCATGTCATAAATTGAAAAAAAACAAAAAAAAACATCGTTCTATCTGTATTAAGAGATTATTTTTATGACAAAATCAGTTTAAACAAATGTCTTATTGTGGCTGACTTTTACTGTTTACATTTTTGTCTTTGCAATCACAAAACATGCTTAGCCCAACCTTATGAGAGTTTCAATTAAAATTCGCATGGCTACCGATTCAAATGAGTTGAATTATAGACTGCAAACCAATAATGCATCATTGATGTTTTAATTTGACAAAATTGATTTATAACTGACTGTTAATAGATAAATATTATTTCATTATACAGATGTTTTATAAATGTATGAAACAATAAAGCGCAGTGAACAAGAGAAAAACTTAACATCTGATCAAGTGATTGACACTCTACGTAGAAAATCCGAAATCCTGCTAATCGTTCTTTTATAGATATTTTACTACCTCTTGTGAAATTTTTACACATAACCAAATCAAGCTTGACGACGTCTTCTCATCGTTTTGAACATCGCTAATAACTTCTCCAAAGACATTATGACATCACTGATTCATGTAATACCGTTGTATCGCTCAAGCTAATATTAGCCGTAGAGAAAAATGAAGCCAATGAGCATCGTAACGTAAACAAAGGTAAGAGCACCAAATAGATAGAAAAGCTGAGTTGCTTTCAACAAATGATATCGTTTATATTTGAACATGTTTAATAATGACATTTTCTTTTAAAGTATTCTCCAGGATGAAAGATTTATTCGAAAAATATCACTCTCAATATCTTCTTGAATGGCAATGTAGTAGAACTAATATATATTAGATTATAGCTCAAGCCACAGTGTAGTTGTTGTTGTAGGGGAGTTTAATGTGTTGAAATGTTGATAGTTTTTACATTGCAGACGGGATTGATTTACATTAAAACAGTTACAGAAAATATATCAATATCATCGAATAAAGCCTAAATTTAAATATATCACTACTCACTATCTTGCACTTCTGAAATCATAAAAAAGGATATTATATGATTAATATATTATTATATATTATCTTGATTTACAACATGGTGTATTATACCAGTAACATGTTACTAAATACAGATATGTGATTCCATTGACAGTAATACTCTTCTGATCTTATAATTAACAAAAAGTTGAGATTGAGTTAATCCTTATATGATTGATAACGTGGAATTGTATAACAATGTTTTTTTCTAGGTCTGTTTAACATGTTTTATTTTATGTCATAATTTTAAAAATCATTAAATCATTGTTCTATCCGTACTAAGAGCTTATTTTTATGACAAAGTCAGTAAAAAAAAAGTTCTTATGGTGGCTGCCTTTTTTCGCTGTTAACATCCTATTTTTGCAATAACTAAACAAGCTTAGGCCAACCCTGTTTAGGTTTCAATTGAAGTTCGCATGGATACCGATTCAAATGATTTGAATTATTGACTGCAAACAAATAATACATCTCGCTGTTTTAAGCTTAATTTGACAAAGTTGAACTATAACTGACTGTTAATAGATAAATATTATTTCATAATTCGTCTTTCATAAATGTTTAAAACAAACCAAATAACATTTTAATTTTTATTTTCACTTCATCGCTAATGCTAATAAAGATATCTGCACTAAATTTTATGTTTATTCCAATAAATAGTATAAGGCAAACACACTTGTAGATCTTTATAGTTAGAAAGCATTGATAAATATCAACCACAAGCCAAAATGTGAACCAGTTTCCCAAGTGATCGCAGCTTACGAGAAAAGAAGTTTCATATTGTATAAGTTGGTTGATACTCTTCTATATCTATAAGTAGAACATCCGACACTCTTTTTCGTATGAAACCGGATGTGACGTACTATGATTCTGTTGTGTTACACCTTAATACTACAAATGTATTCATTTACTGGGTCACATGGTTGAATGTGTAGATAGACAGAAGAAAAATTTCCCGAACGTTAACACCTCCTTTCACTAGAAACTGCTCAGAGTCTGAATTGACCAGTTTTTGTGCTCGACCAGTAAAATTGAGCACACATTTTACTCGACTAGTCTCGACATTGTCTCGACTGGAATTAACTGTACTTAAGTGTACTCGACTAGGTCTCGACTTTACTGAATTAGTCTGAAATGGTCTTGACCAAGGCTCGACATGTCTCGACTCAGTCTGAACCAGTCTCGACCTGTCTCGACCAGTCTCGACTCAGTCTGAACCAGTCTCGACCTGTCTCGACTAGTCTCGACTCAGTCTGAACCAGTCTCGACCTGTCTCGACTAGTCTTGATCTTCAAATTTAGTTTTGACTAGTATAAAGAAGCCCATCTAACTAAATTAAATATTGATTTTACAAAATTCAAGCTTATTATGTAGTTTGATTACTGGCTGTAAAATAAAAAAAATATTTTTTAACAATAGGTAAAAATAAAAATTATAATATAAATCTAGATAGGCATCTTTAATTTTCTTTATAACTTTTTCAAATCAACTTGGATTGTCATCAAACTATGCAGCTAACTTAGATATATATCAAGCTTACTGAATCCCATTGCATTCACCTTTTTGTTGTATTGCTGTAAAATTTAAGAATTAAAGTCATCTCGGTAAAAAAAAGCTAGGATTTGCAATTTGGACAAAATAGAGATAGTACACTTTAATTCTTTTATAACTTTTTCAAATCAACTTGGATTGTCATCAAACTATGCAGCTGACTTAGATATATATCAAGCTTACTGAATCCCATTTCATTCACTTTTTTGTTGTATTGCTTTAAAATTTAAGGATTAAAGTAAAGTTGGTAAAAAAATGCTAGGATTTGCAATTTCGGACAAAATAGAGATAGTACACTTCAATTTTTTTTATAACTTTTTCAGATCAACTTGCCTATCTGAATTTATATAATAATTTTCATTTTTACCTATTGTAAAAAACATTTGTTTTTATTTCACAGCCAGTAATCAAACTACATAATAAGCTTGAATTTTGTAAGATCAAAATTTAATTTAGTTAGATGGGCTTCTTTATACTAGTCAAAACTAAATTTGAAGGTCAAGACTAGTCGAGACTGGTTCAGACTGTGTCGAGACTGGTCGAGACAGGTCGAGACTGGTTCAGACTGAGTCGAGACAGGTCGAGGCTTGGTCAAGACCATTAAGTAAAGTCGAGACCTAGTCAAGTACACTTAAGTTCAGTTAAGTCCAGTCGAGACAATGTCGAGACTAGCCGATTAAAATGTGTGCTCAATTTTATTGGTCGAGCACAAAAACTGGTCAATTCAGACTCTGAGCAGTTTGTAGTGTTTTGATGATAGAAATAGATTATTGGACAACTAAATTAATAATGATATAATATGTAAACTCTGTTAGGTGATATGATAAGACACAAACAAATCATGTTCTCTTCATTGTTTGCTATCATGTGACTTGAAAAATACTTTAAAAAACAAGCATAATTTAGTAGTACAATGTAATACATCGCTTGGAAACGTTTTGCCGATCATAATTAATGAACTAACAATCATATTACGCTGAATCAAAAGGAGATGCACATACCTGATCAAGTGTAGTAGTAAACAAATACGAAAATGTAATATTATTTGTCAATTGGACCAACTGACAGAGGCTCATATAGTTTAGTATACGGCTGTTTAAAATAATCACACCCAAATATAAGCTTTAACAAACCAGATATGACAAAACGTAAAACATGTACATTATAACAAAAAAATCAATGGTTGAAAAAAAAGCAATACATATTTCAACAAATGCCTCAATAATCTGCTGCTGTGATCGATAATATAACGACATTACATCTCACTTCCCATACATCGATGACGAAGTAGTAAACAACAGGACACAACACCGTATTTGCAATGAACAAACAGACCATTGTGCCAATTAAGCGGTAATTAAGGCCACACCAATTTAATATCTTGTTCGACGGACCCGCCCGCAGCTTTTTTTTTCAAAACAGATTTTTTTTATTTTTATTGTATTCCCGCTTCCCGCATCCGGAAATTAAATCATGTCCATTTCCCGCACCGTTTTTTTTGTATAAAATATTATAAAAAGATCTCAACATTTGTTTTTGATATCAGTCTAGCCTTTGTATAACGATTTTAAACCTATCAGCACCCTACAACCCTGTAACAACTGCGAGAATATTTGTGTCAGCATGAAACCAATTTATTCCAAGCGGGAGTGCTCCGATATAAATATATAAGCGGAAATACCAGTACTGAACAAAACATTGGTTTCTTTCCCCTAACGTATATTCCCTATAAATAAATGTTCGTTGTTAAAATAAAGTACAATAAATGTTCGTTGTTAAAATAAAGTACAAAGAACTTCTGAAGGATTTGCCTTAAACTGAAATTATAATGTATGGTGACGGTCATACCCACTGCAGGTTTGTGCACCTGTCCTGGTTGATTCAGGGACCTGTCGTTCAGCAGTTATCGTTTCACGTTTGTTGATGTGGTTCATTGGTATTTTCACGTTTGGAAATATAATTTAGATCGTTGGTTTTCCTGTTCGAATTGTGTACAATACGAAGTTGTGGTCCCTTCGTTATAGCTTGCTGGTTGGTCTTGATCAAAGCTCTGTGTAAAAAACCGTATTTCGACCTATGTTTGTTATTATCAGGTTGGGACCAACCCTCCCTCAGACAAGGGCCTTGAAGGGGTCATTTTACCGTGTTTACTGTTGTAGAAAAGAAAATAGTAATACTAAGGATTTGTATAGTGCTACTATAGTGCTACTATACAAAACCTTTGACAACTTAGAATTTTTTACTCAAAGAGAGGAGAAATACATTATATTTTAAACAACTTTTCTACAAGAGGGA
This sequence comes from Mytilus edulis, assembly GCA_019925275.1. Classification (NCBI taxonomy): domain Eukaryota; kingdom Metazoa; phylum Mollusca; class Bivalvia; order Mytilida; family Mytilidae; genus Mytilus; species Mytilus edulis. Next base: position 46,507,135 of record CM034360.1, on the reverse strand, counting down.
TGGGTCCACCTTTTTTGAATAATATTAAAATGTTAAAGTAAATGTGTTAACATGGTTAAAGTCCAGGAATATTACAAAATTCTTGGACATGTTTTGACCATTTAATACCAAATGTTATAGTTCTTTGGGAAAAAATAAGCCCTTTTGTACTTAAAGTGTTTTTACAAAAAAAAATGTATTATAACTTATATTGACCCCTCATAAAAGGAATATTCATAACATTAAGGGTTGTTCTGAACCTGATTATGACTTGGATGGATAATTGTCTCATTGTCAGTTACACATACATAGACCAGATTTAATTATTCAATTATTTCTTGTTGAACAGGGTAAAAATACTTCCTGAATTAAAGAAATGTCAACATGGTCAAGGTACAAGTGATAAATCAAGTTTCAATATAGTCAAAACCTACTATTTTATGTTTGCAAAAAAAAAAAAATCGCTCGCCTTTACTTTATAAGCTTCGCCTAAAAAATTTGCAAATTAAATATTTTTTAATTAAAAGTTTCAAATCGCTCGCTCGTCCCAATTTTCGGAGTCCAAAAATCCGTAGAACAAGAAAATAAATTGGTGTGGACTTATTATAAAATAACCATATTCCAATGGTACCGTTAGGTTACAAAATGTATAAACCGTAGCTAAAAATATAAAGATACATCATTTCATTAACAGTTGTACTTACTGTAAATCACCCATGAATCCCCAGGGCTGTACTAAATCGGCAGAAAAGTGATGTGTCCAATGCTCTGAACACCAATAATCTTCACGTCTTAACTCATTAATTTCCCTTCGATTTATATTAAAGTCACCATTTTTACATTTGAATGATTTCGTATATGAAATCTTTAGACTGTATCTTATTTCAATTGTTTTAAGGAATTCAAATAGGTTTGTTGCCAAATCTCCAAATTGTTGACCGGACATTCGAGTATCCCATACCTGCAGGGCAATGACTTTTGGTCCTTCACAAACCACTAGTTGTTGATAATGAGAATGATCTAAATCAAATACACCTATCTGACGATACAATGCCTTCCTGTTTGTGCGAGTTCCCTTTTCACATATAGCACTCACAGGATACTTCTTGATGTACCACGCAAGAACGTGATTGAAAAAAGCTGGGGGAAGAAACTCAAACTCTAAGCATAACCAGCTAGTAATGTTAACGATTTGATTTTTGTTCATTAACTTTTTCTTAACTTTGTTAAAAGAGCAGGAGTCCATCATGCATGGCATGTATAATGCGTTTGAATCCAACAGCTTCACAATAATATCAAACCGTTTCATAACTTCAATTATATGTTCTTTGTTCTCAACAAACTTCAATTTTGGTTCTTTCTTGAACAAAAGACAAATAAGTTCGGAAGTCAGTTCTCCAGTTTCTATGAGTGTTTGCCAGTCATTTGAAATTTCGATAGAACATTCTATTTTATCAGAAACAAGACATCTAAAAGCATCGATCAACCATTTGGAGTCCAAAATAACATGATCTGTTAAATTTTCCTCATCAAAGTAAATAACTGTTCCGATGTCATTAAAGTATTGCAAGCATCGTTTAAATTCATCATCATTGTGTATGCCAATGCTGTCATGTTTTGCAATTGTAAGTAAATTCGTAGTTGTAGCAATGGGCACTTCACTGTCTTTCAACCTGGCTATAACTTGTTGAAATAAAAGCCATTTAAGTGGACAGTCTCTACCCCAATCTTTCATAGTCATAGCAAGGCTAGATATTTCTTTTCGTATCTCTTCAAACACAAGGTCGTCATCTTCAATATTCGAAACAAAATAAATTTTTCTCAAATGTTCCTTTTGTTGTTCGTTCAAAATCTTGCTTAAATTCTCTTTAAATTTTTTTTGACGCTTTACACGTTTGTTTGGGTCCTGAAATATACATATATGATTACTACTTTACAATTATCTTTCATATCATTGACAAATATGTCATTTATTACCACCACAACTCTAGTAACTACAGGTCTGTAACAGTGTTAACTATACATTATGCATCAAATTAGACGCAGGTTGTTTGATGCAATAATGACTATTTGCAAATAAACAAAAAGTGTAATTTATCTAAATATAGACTTACTGTATTAAGTTATCATGTTAACAGATATTTGCAACTGTGAGACCCCTATAGACATTAAAAAGCTTAATACAGTTATCTTAATTTTAATGCAAAATTTTGCGAAATATGTTATCATCTTTAGCACCAAAACCATGTGACTTCATATGCAGGCTTCTTGTGTCAAACGAAAAGAACGGGAGTTTTCTCGCTTTGGTTCCGGATAAGAATGTTTGGATGTAATTAAACTGTATTAAAAGAATATTTCTGTGAACAAAATGTTATTTTTTTTCCTAATTTTGGAAAATTACATTTCAAAATTCACAAGGTTGGCTTAACTTAGTTATATATAGTTAAAAAGAAAATTGTACCTAATTTTGAATTAATCAAAACAATTGCTTCAAATTGCTTTAGAATGACAAGTTGACGTGATAACTTCAAATGATGCAAAATTGTACCTTTTAAAGTGAGAGGTACGTAAATTAACGCCTCTAGCGGAAAACGGGAAAATCGACGCCTGTTGTTATGGGAGTTATCTCCCGTACACCAGAAAAAATGTCAAGATGTCGGAATATGTTCCGCTTCGTCGGAATAATGGTCAAGTATTGAATGCATCTCATCAAAATATATAAAAAATAGAAGTATGTTAATGAAATATCTTTTCACAGTTAAACAGTGCTTCCCTCCCATGAAAATAAAGTAACTTGGCTTTACGTGATAGTCGGAGAGTGAGCTGACCAACTTAAAACTTGCAAGAACTGCTATTCACCATGTTTCTACAAAACTGTTTAAAGAACAAAGAATCGGTCTCGGAAGTATTTTGTATATGCATTGGGGTAACTGTACATACATTAACTCACTACACGCTGGTAAACGGCAGGGATCCTGGCCATCGTTTCACAAAGAATCGTACGACAATCTTATATCGTACGTTGGTCGTACGTCAAATCGTAATTTTTTGACCGTTTCATAAACAATCGTAAGTACAATTTTATCGTAAGTTTCATCGTAAACTTACGAATATCAACAGGCAGTCGTAGGTCAAATCGTAGTGATTTAACCAGTCGACAATTTGTTAAAATCAACAACATTACATTATCTTAAAGAAAAATAAGTTTCATTTGATGATTAAAATACATGTATTTATGTTATTTTGTCCCAATCATTAGTTACTGAAACTTTAAATTCCTGAAATAATCGTATTTCTCAGTACATTTGACTTTATATTCTTTAACTAAAAGCAGCATCTTGCTTCAAAAGTCCAAATATTTGACCATTAAAACACCGGTCAATATAGAAATTATTGAGCTAGGCTAGCACAGAACTATATGCATGATATAGATATGAGGATTGGTACGTGGTATGCATCAAACTGTGTACTAAAATACTCAGCAAGAAAGAAAAAAAAAGAAAACTTATTTTCTAGTTACAGCATTTATCACTCATGTTTTACACGGACTTTATGAAGATATATCACGATTATTATAATACAAATAACAGTAAAAAAAAAATTAGAAAATATGAATGGGTCTCATTTGGGTGTAAGCGTGACGCGGGAATGCCGATTTTTGATAAGCGTGACACGGATAAGTCAAATTATTGTGTCGTGAAAACTGGAAATGAGGTCTTGCGGGACCCGGGAAATGACTAAAAAATAAGAATTGCTAAAGTACATTATGTAAGCGGGATACGGGAATCTGACAAAACAGTAAGCGGGATCCGGGATCGAAACCCCCCAATGAGACCCCATGAGTGTATAATGGTATGATTCCATAGTTTCAATGTAATTTAGTAATTACACTAGTGATTATGGACTTTCCTAATTGATTTTCCTCTGAGTTCAGTATTTTTGTGATTATACTTTTTGCCATGCGCTCTATCAGGTTCGCATTTTTTAGGAATAAAAATGTATGCTTCAACCCCGTATTCAATACCTGCTTGGATCTTTCTGGTAGATCTAGGTTTGAAAACTATGATAATTCACTTTGCCATAAGCAAAATTATTTACTTTGTGTCAAAATATTACAATTTTTGGTTGTATAAGCAGCGCACGGTAGATTGTCTCTTGATTATGCATCTTCACGTCAAAAATAGTGTGTTCATTGTACCGAGTTGCTAAATTATTTTGAAAATTTTTAAATTTAATTAATTAGTGTCATAAAACTTAAATTGACGTCATAAAAATTAGCCTCACATCGTCGGATTTGAAACTAACCAATCACATTACGTTAATTACGGAATTTCCACAATTTATGAAATTTCTGCTATATAGACGCTGTGAATTGCGGGGATAGCACAGTCTTATCGATGACACTCTAAAGGTGAAATAAAGTTTACATTAGCAGTATCTTAAGGATTTAAAGGTTTGGTATGGCTAATAATTTGTTTATTTTAAACAATTTTTAATATTGATAGTAAAGGATTATATGATATAAATTAAAGTTTTCTTTATAATTTTGTTTTTTAAATTTCAAACTTATTTAACGAATAACAAATAAATGGACTAGACATATGCTACTATCAAAATAATGGGGAAAAAAAGGGGGTTGTATTTTAATTTAGAGTTCTCGAAAGTTTGAAGTAGACTCCTGCACTGGTATGGTGTACTGACTTAGGGCAGTGTCATTTAGCTAACAATGGAGAGGAAGTGTCATGTGGCATGTCCCGCTATAGTCAGGAAGACCTCTCCGACCAAAACCTTTGCAGTCTTGCTTAACTGCGAGAGCAGCTCTGTTTCCAGTGATGGAAATGTTGACGGGCGGTGACTACTTTGGCGAGAGCCTTAGTCAAACATTCTTGAATATCAATCAGATCGTTATTCATATCAGTATCAAGACTGGGAACCCATACGGTCGGTAGACTGAGGAGTCGTTTTTCCGACCCGTGGGCGAGTACCAGTGGCGATAGGCTCCTTTGATATGAATAATAACTGGTTGTCCGTATCATATTATAAGGAATAATAAAAATAAAAATAAAAATGCCTATATTGAATACACTTTCACTTTTCAGGTTAAAAAGATGGAACCAGCATCAACAAAAATAAAGATTGCAAAATCTCCAATAAAATGTGGTGTATGCGGAAAATCGTTTTACCATAAAGAGAGTTTGATGCGCCATAAGAGATCGGTTCATACTGGAACGAAATGGCATTGCCCCACCTGCGATGTAGTATTTTCAAGAAAAGACAACTACCAACGCCATAAGCGAAACCATGATAAACAACCAGTCCAAAATGGTGGTGGTGTTACTATGAATAGTACAGAAACTAATGAAAAAACGGATCCATGCAATTTCAAAGCGCTCAATGGAACCGTTGAAACACATACGATCGATGTAAAAGGATTGAATAAATTTGATCCAATGTCGGGCCACGTCATTCCTAAAAAGCCGGTATGATGATGTTAAATATGTCATCAAGCGTAAAATTAATGAAAGAGGTGGATTGAAGTGGTATCTATCCATGAAGGTTAAAATGAGCAGACGAAAAGAAGATGCCATAGAAACTGCAGAGCCGCATTTCCGGGGAAAATGCCAGACCAGTTTAAAATTGGAGGATATCGATGCCGGATTAAAGGAATCTATCAAAAAGATGTATACATCTTTCATTGAATATCAGCGACAAGGGAGTAATTGGACGGTAGATAAGGTGGTAGATCTTACAATACACATGGCACGTTACAGACCACTAAATGGCTCAAGTTAGTTATATTCCACTTCCAATCAAACTTAGATCTAAACATGCGATAGTCAATGTGAAAAACAAAGATAGCAAATGTTTCATGTGGTCGATTTTGGCAGCAATTTATCCAGCGAAATGTCACGGAGAGCGAGTTTGGAAATACAAGGAACACACTTCAAGCTTAAACTTTGATACCATCAAGTTTCCTGTGAAATTAGCCGACATACCAAAGTTCGAAAAGCAGATTGAAATATCTCTTAACGTGTTTGGGTTTAACAAAGGCGAAGTATTCCCTATTCATATTTCAAAACATCGATTTGAACAACATGTTAATCTACTCATGATATCGGACAACAAGAAGTCACATTTTTGCTGGATTAAAAATCTTAATCGATTATTGGGCGACCAAAAGTCTTCTGAACATAAGCATTTTTACTGTCCATACTGCTTGCATGGATTTACAAAAGAAAGAATATTAAACAACCACCTACCATACTGCCAAACCCACGGACCACAGAAAATCGAACTTCCAACTGAAGACAATAAGTGGTTACATTACAAAGATATTCGGAAACAGCTCAAGGTACCATATATCATATATGCAGATTTTGAATGTCTTCAAGAACCTATTGTTGATAGCAACAAATGTGATCAAAAGACGAAAATAACTACAAAACATATACCATGTGGCTTTGCATACAAAGTGGTGGGTCTGACACCTGAAATGTCAAATGAACCAGTAGTATATCGGGGTGCAGATGCTGCTGATAAATTTGTGGAGTGTATGGTACAAGAACAAGATAATATAGAACAGAAATTTAAGCATTGCGAACCCATGATCATGACTGGGAGTGATTGGCAATCCTTTAAGAAGTCAACCATGTGTCACATATGTAAAAAAGAACTAGCGGACAGTAGAGTACGAGATCATTGTCACGTGACTGGAAATTTTAGAGGGGCAGCTCATAATGACTGTAATATCAATTATAAGTTTACAGGTCGAATTCCAGTTTGTTTTTCACAATCTGAGAGGATATGATAGTCATTTAATTATGCAAGCTATTGGGAAAAATGAAGGAAAGCAGCTTAATTGTATCGCTAATAATATGGAAAAGTATATTTCTTTTTCATTGGGATGCACTGACTTTATAGACTCACTACAGTTTATGTCTTCCTCATTACAAAAACTTGTGGAAAACCTGGCAAAAAAAGGTTCTAGTAAAATTAAACACATGACAAGCCACTTTGTAAAAGAACGGATAAGTCTACTTCTGCGTAAACATGTATACCCATACGAGTAATTTGATTCCGAGGCAAAGTTTGTGGAAACTCAACTACCACCGATTGAAGATTTTTATAGTACACTATCGGGGGAAGGTATAACCACACTGGACTACTCACATGCACAACAGGTATGGCAATTGTTTAACATACAGATTCTCGGACAGTACCACGATCTATACGTTCTATTAGATGTCCTTGCATTATCCGACGTCTTTGAAAATTTCAGGGAGATCTGTCTCAACTACTATGGACTGGATGCTGCACATTTTAATACATCACCCGGTTTAGCCTGGCAAGCTGCCTTGAAAATGACAAGTGTCAAGTTGGAATTACTCACTGACATAGACATGCATTTGTTTATAGAGAAAGGTTTAAGAGGGGGAATATCAATGCTATCCCATCGCCATGCCAAAGCTAACAATAAACATGTACCAAGCTACGAACCAAATCAACCCATTAATCACGTGATGTACCTAGATGCCAACAACTTATACGGATGGGCCATGTCACAAGCACTTCCAGTTGAAGGTTTCAGATGGATCAACGATTCTGAAAATGAGAACCTAAACATATGTGACATTGCAGACGACAGTGAAAATGGTTATATATTAGAAGTTGACTTAGAATATCCAAGAGAGCTACACGAAGACCACAACGAATATCCACTTGCTCCAGAAAAATTGAAGGTCACAACTGATATGTTATCACCCTATGCGAAAAATCTATTGGACGATTTGAGCTTAAGAGGTACCTCAACAGAAAAATTGATACCAAATTTACATCCAAAGCAAAAATACGTGGTCCAATACAGAAATCTAAAACTCTACTTATCACTTGGAATGAAACTAACAAAGATCTATAGAGTCATGACATTTGAACAACGACCCTGGCTGAAGGTGTATATTGATTTCAACACAGAGAAGAGAAAGCTTGCAACAAATGAGTTCGAAAAGGATTTTTTCAAACTCATGAATAATGCAGTCTTTGGAAAGACGATGGAAAATTTAAGGAAGAGAACAGATATAAAACTTTTGAATGACCATCAAAGGCCAGAAAATTAATCAGCAAACCAACATTTGATGCCTTCAAAATATTCAACGACAACTTGGTGGCTGTGCACATGCTGAAACAACGATTATACTTAAACAGACCTATCTACGTGGGATTCACTATACTCGATTTGTCAGAGACACTTATGTACGATTTTCATTATAATTACATAAAGGATAAATATGGATCTAGAGCAACACTCTTGTTTACGGACACTGACTCGCTATGCTACAACATCAACACTGATGATATATATCAAGATATGATGGAGGACAAACACTTATTTGACACGTCAGAGTATTCCCCTGCACATCGTCTTTAGAGCACTTTGAATAAAAAGGTGTTAGGAAAGATGAAAGACGAAACACACGGTATTCCCATACAGGAATTTGTTGGTCTCAAGTCAAAGATGTACTCATTAATATATGAAGAGAATAAAAAACTATGAGAGAAGAAGACAGCGAAGGGTATAAAGAAAAGTGTGATCAAACATGACACAAGACACGAACATTATAAACAAAGTTTATTCAACAAAGAAATCCACATGTCTACCATGACACAGATCCGTTCATATGACCATACGTTATATAATATATCAATCAACAAACTGTATGGAACGCCAACACTGTCTTGTTATGACCATTTTCATTATATGATGTGCATTTACCTTTATATGATGTACACTTGTCATAATATGATGTGCAAACACCTTTATATGATGTGCAAATATCCTTATATGAGGTGTAAACATCCTTATATGATGTGCGAACATCCTTATATGATGTGCAAACATACTTATATGATGTGCATATATACTTATATGATGTGCAAATATACTTATATGATGTGCTAATGTACTTATATGATGTGCAAACATTCTTATATGATGTGCAAATGCACTTATATTATGTGCAAATATCATAATATGATGTGCAAATATACTTATATTATGTGCAAATATCCTTATATGATGTGTACATATCATTATATGATGTGTATATATCATTATATGATGTGCAGTTACCATTATATTATGTGCAAATATCTTTATATGATGTGGTTGTGTCATTATATTATGTGCTTGTAATCTTATATGATGTGGTTGTGTCATTATATTATGTGCTTGTAATCTTATATGATGTGGTTGTGTCATTATATTATGTGCTTGTAATCTTATATGATGTGGGTTGGTTTACTTCATTATATAATGTCGAAACGTAATTATATGATGTGCTTTCATCGTCGTTATGGTCATTGATCATGATTACGATTAGAATGATTACTGTCTCAGGGGTGAAGAAATTTTGTTATAGCTCACTAGCCCAGGGCTAATTGGTAGCAGGATTTTACTAGCCCTGTTGAAAGAACTACTAGTCCAACAAAACTGACCTGTTAGCCCGAGTATGCCTTACAAACTCAGAGTTTGCTGCAAAATACAATGAATTTTATAAATTTTAAAATTTGTATCCGTTGTACAGTAGATTTTAGCAAATTGGATACCAAAAACTTATATCAGCAAAAAAATATCCCATTAGCAGATATATTCGATTCGTTGATCATGATAATTGAATATTCCTTGACTATTCTGTAATAAAGAGTTGACTAAATCCCGATATGGTACAACTCTTGACCACTGCTATAGTATATGGGTATATAACAGGATTGGAGTGATTTTTATCAAATACATCATCACGTTTGTGTAAAAGAATTATCAGCTGGTTTTTGAAATGCTCATATATGTTTTCAGTTTTAAAATTCTCTTTATTAAAATAAATCAAATGACTTCAAATATTTATGTGATTAAATATCACTATTCATAGTTTGTGTCTTTTATAATTGTTTAATAAGGAAGTACGGTAATATCCATATATTCAGTGGCGGATCCAGCCATTTTAAAAAAGGGGGGTCACAACCCAGAGTAAAGGGGGGTTCCAACTATATGCTCCCATTCAAATGCATTGATCGGCCAAAAAAAAAGGGGGGTTCTAACCCCCGGAACCCCCCCCCCCCCCCCCTGGATCCGCCACTGATATTTACATTGATCACAGCTAAGCTAACTGTGGGCTATAAATTGACTACAAACTGAGCAGTCTCTAAACTGAAATTGTTTTTGTTATAAACTTTATTTCTTTAAAATCGAATCCATTTGAATATAAACATGATAAATGAAGATAATCATGATTGATGAAATATTATTGCATCGAGTTTAGGTTTTTTTCAGATGACTTTGAATGTTTCATACCTGTCAACCTGTGACGATGAAAATGCAGGTCATGACCTGCATTGAAGAATCAAATATCAGGTCATAACGCGTACGAACTTTTTCGAGCTGAATTGTAGTATTTATGGTACATTTTCTTATAATGTATATCACAGATACCAACACATCAAGCATGTTCACTTTGTTAAGTCATTTTAAATCTTATTAAATATTATTTCATTGCACTTTTAAAGATTTTATAAATTTGTATACTCAGTCTTATGTGCTTTACTTTTTGTGAAAAAATACTACAATCATCAACCACTAGAATTTAATGTAATTCATAAATGTTTGAGACTATTGACTATGCAGCCTTTAATCATATACAAGGAAATTAGATAATGATAAAATTTAGTAATACAGTTAAAGGAAGTATAAATGTAAAAAATAATTTTCAACTTTTTAAAAAATTGTATAAAGGTATAGAAATAATGAAAAGTTATATTTCAATATGTATTTGGATTTTATATTTTTATGATTTAATCTTTTTCACCCATAAAACGTAAATGTTAGGAATAATTTTGAATGGTGACAAATAAGGGGAAGTAACTCTAGTTCAGTTTGTAAACCAATGGTGCAATTTATTTACGACCTAAAGCTAAGGTAATTGGTGTTAATTAACAGTGTGTTTGACACCAAAGCTGTCAAGTGAAGCCATGCACTTAATGGGTCACTTAATTTGACAGTTTACATAGCTAGATGAACTTCCTGTTCATGGAAGAATTACGAATTTGCCGGTATTTCAAAGGAATATTACTTATGAAATCAATCTCAAGACTAAGAAATACGGGTGAAATCGGGTCATTTTCGGAATTCCCGGGTTATTTCAATGACCCGGCGGGTGTTCCGGGTGATCCCTCAGAATTGTGAAAATCTCGGGTCACACCCGCAGAATACGGGTCAGTTGACAGGTATGAATTGTTTAGGTTATGGTTCTGGAAGCTTCTTCAGTTTGCAAATAAAAACAAAATGGCGTCCATAACATGTGCACATGTTACAAATTTATATCTGACGAAAGTCAGGTTTTTAAATTACTGTCGAAATGGATTCACATAAAATTGCAATAAATTACTAATCGGGTTACATTATATTTCCCCGGTTGCATAAGAAGTGTACAATACCCCCTGTAATGACAAATCGATATTAAAAGTACGAGATCCACACCAAGTTATTTGTTCTTTTTTAAAACTTTTACAAAATCAGTTCAAACTCTGAGAATCCCGGATGACGTAGTCTAATCTGATTGGCTAAGATAGAATGGTGATGAGGGGATTTCCCACTTTCTATTTTGAAAACGCTAAGAGTTTTTTGTTACTAGTCCGTCGGGCATATTGGGTTACAAGTTTTGGTTGCCCGAGGTCCAAATGCTGTAGTCCCGGGCGTCGGGCTAGTGGATTTTTTAACCCCTGCTGTCTACGACATAACTGATTCCGATCTGCTTCTGTAAACTTTAAACCCGGCTCAAATATGTGTCTATCGCTAGCGAGAGTGCAATTAATAGGAAAAATGAGACAATGCAATTTAACAAAATCAACGTTTCAAACATTTCGGAGGGATTTTAAGATCAATTAATACAGGAGCTAATTGGAGAAATTTGCGGCTGTAGCGAAAATATGATAAAACAAATTTTGAGGCTTTTTGTGTTGAAGGTCGTACTTTGACCTATGATGGTTTACTCTTACAAATTATGACTTGGATGGAGAGTTTTGTCATTGGCTCTCATACCACATCTTCTTATTTCTATTCATTGCAAAATACAACATTGAACTCACAGTCAGTTTTAAAAATATTTTACAACAATAGCTATAGAATTATCTACTCATGCATAATATGGCAAGATGGTTTGTTTTATAAAATTAGTATTGAATAATATAAATGGTTAGATGTATATTGTAGTATTACTCCTCCAAAACCATACAAAGTCGGATATATTTGTGATATGACGTATACATGTAGTGTTTTGTACTTCCTTAATTTGTCTTTGAAGCAATCTTTTTTCCACAGAATAAGCCAAAATATTCAAATTCAGAGACCGCGTGCTTAGTCCACGTACTGCCCGCGAAATGCGAAATGGTGAGGTTGGGTAATGTTCACATATTTGTATATACAGATTGTTTATTTTCAACTTATTTTAATGGAGATATTTTAATTGCTAATAAAATTCTGCAACTTGAGTATGTCAACATATTTGGAGTGGCGTCAACGGTATCTGAGATACAGAGGGGTTGATTCCTGGTGAAGTGTTTTGGATTTTATTTTTTATCCGATTAAATGAGATTTGTTTTATTGTGAACTCATTTTGATCCTTTTCGGTAATGTCAAAGGATTTTACGTAGTTCATACGGTTATTTAGTTAAAAGGAAAAAAAAAACACTGAAAATCACACTTTGCCACACTTTTTTCAATTTAGGGTATTTGATATTTTTATTTTCCGACAGAGATGAATGGGGTGATGCCCGTCTTTTGCATTATGTTCCTCGTTTTCGTCTCTTTAAAGAAAAAGAATTAAATGCATTAAGCGTGTCCAAATTTTTACTGTGTCCACACTCTTTGTTTCAACACTTGCCCAATTATTCCGCGATTTCGCTGGCATCTTTTAGTAAATTTTATAATTCGGAATACATTGCTTGCTTTGTGACCACGACAATGGTGTTCGACAAGGAGAAAACTTATCACCTTTTCTATTGACTTTACTTTTGATTGACTAAAAAGTATTCTTAGTGAGTTAAAATATTACAGGACTTAACAAAACTATACCAGAAGATCTGGAAAAAAGAATTAGAAATATATCGTAACTTTTTTCATATATTGTGTCGAGTAATCGAAAACCAGTCCTGAAGAAGCTTTGTTCATTTATAAAAAAAATAAAAATAAACACATGCGTTTGTCCTCCTGACTAAAGACTTTTGAAACCTCTCTCTCTTGTTTTGTATATATTGTAAAGTTATTATTGTTATCTCTTTACTGATGTCATACATAGACTTTATGAGAATAAAGATATAGATTTAGAGGTCATAATTATACCGGTATGGATGATTGATTTGATTGATTTGTTGATTATTGATTAATATTTAACGCCACTTTCAACACTTTCATGCTATTTCGTGGCGGTGAGTTTATATTGGTGGAGGAAGCCGCAGTTCCCAGTGAGACCATCCGACCTTCGTTTGGAAAACTGACAATTCTGGTCAATTAAGATAGGAGTCGAGCTTACCTGCCACATGCGGTATTCGAACTCGCACACCTATTTGTTGACAGACTAGTGATACAGTATTTAGAATTTTCACACCACTCGACCAGCGAGCGCCCATCTCTTTCATCCGAAATTGTTTAAAGGAGATATGGAATGAACTTCAACTCGGTGTATTTCATTTGCTTTCAGCTTTTTATTATGTTTTCGTGCATATATTTCACAACTTCAATATAGATGGTTATGGATGGATGCTTGATGTGCAGCGGCAAATTGATAAGCATATTCGTACAAAAACATGTTACAGCTATTTTTCCTAATGTATGTAGTTTAAAGGTTTGGTTGGCTTGCTTTCTTTTTCTATATAAATGTTTGTTCAAGAATAATTTTCGTTCATTTTTTTTTTACATAAATGATGCCGTTGGTTTTCTCGTTTGATTAGTTTTACATTGTCTTATCGGGGCCTTTTATAGCTGACTATGCGGTATGGGCTTTGCTCATTGTTGAAGGCCGTACGGTGACCTATAGTTGTTAATATCTGTGTCACTTTGGTCTTTTGTGGATAGTTGTCTCATTGGCAATCATACCACATCTTCTTTTTTATAATAACATCATACTAGCGGAAACTCAGCCTATCTGTTGATTAGAATTGTAAAACTTAATTAAAATGCATGAGCAAACAGTTATAAAAACAAAGTAAGCAAGCCAATCAAACCTTTTAACTACAAAGATTAGGAAAATAGCTGTAATGTGATATGAATATTAATCATGCTTTGTACTAAACCGACACCCTGAGCCGGATTTTTAACATGCTAGTTCACAAGGTAACTTTCCGAAAGAAAGACATGTCACCTTACCCGGACAAATTCTTCTGATTCCGAGCCGACCAGCTTTTGCTCTTATTCCTTAATTTCGCATGCTTAGCAGGGAAGCAGCAAATATCAATTTAAAAGTCTTTGGATTTGACCCGGCCGGGGATCGAACCCAGGACCTCTCCCACTCTATGTGAACATGCTACGATGAATGCACCACCACATGCAGTAACCCCCAATATAAAAGGTTTTGTGGGAAGCTGTTGATTTTTTGGTGTAGAAAGGGGGCGACAACATTTTTGGTAAATGTTTGATTCCAAATTTCTTGAAAGAGATTTTATATTTTCAGAAGGGAAGCGAAATAGTTTGTTTCCATTTAAAATCAGGGAAAAATGAAACAATAATGAAATTTAAAAAAAAAATAACCATGTTCTTTTTTTTTTTATTATTAAAGTCCATCAAGGAAATACACGTGCTCCTACCCACACTGCATATATAATGTACATACCATCTGTCTAAGCTTGGTTACAAGGATCTGACAACACTTCGTTTTACTTTCTGTCCTGGTTAATATTACCAGCCAATGAAATTTCAGCCTTCATATGTTTGAAGGTGTGGATCAATCCGACAAAACCAGAGAATCCCAATAATCTTGAATTGAGCGTTTTCAGATCTTCGTAAGCAAAGCTTGAACACACAATACCTGTAATCTAATCAGATTGGTGTCTAAATGAACTTAAACACTGCATTTATGTATTGTTTACTGAGACCTGTTGTTCTCTTACAGATAGAGAGTTGTGTTTTGAATTTTTCAAAGTGAAGATTTACGGCAGCGGCTTTTAATATTTTGCGTTTATCCTGGAACTATAATAGATTTGTTTTTAAAAATAGTGCAATGTGTCTGAGTACACTCTATAGTAAAGGTCCTTTTTTGGGCAATTTTGGCTCTTCAGATATTTCTTGTTTTATTGGCTATTATTTTGATAACTTATCTATAGAGAAACCTTTTCTTGAAAACTGGTATAGACAAGAACACTCAGATATAATCACAGAAGTGAAGTACTGATCATCGGATGACCGCAGATTCTTGTGGAAAGTCACAAGCACTTGTCTCAGAAAAAAATCATATGTGTACCTGAAAGTAATGTTAATGTATAGAGATATATTTTTTTCTGAGACAAGTTCGTGCGTGGATGATGAATAAATGATCGGGAATTCAACCTCACCGTAATAACTATTATATTGTAGTGATACAAATTATATATATAATACTTCAGTACTTCACTACTTTGATTATTAATCTGTGATCTAAAAAAAAATTGTCTATGAGTATTTATTCAAGAAAAAAATTTATAACAAGCGATAAGGAATGTTATTTTGCACTCTATAATGTCCGTATTTATAAATCGGTTACCAGTCAGAAAGCTACGTAGTAGACATCTCTTTTGTAACAATACATCGGAATGTTAAAATAAATAAATAAGTAATAATTATGGTAATTTTCTTTCATTGGGGGTGGGGACATGTGAGGAAACAGTGGATTTTCTCATAATTTTTTCATGTCTACACCTTGAAGAAGGAAAAACAGTCAGTAAATACCCCCTTTTCCAAAGACCTACAAATCCCCCCCTTTCCTCTTCCCCCCCAAAAAAGCAACCACCTGACAATTACACACAAACGCACATACACACATTTTCAATACTTTTGTTCGTAATAACCAAAAAAGTTCCTAAATGCATTCATTATAAGTTTAAAATATTGCGTCAGTAGTGATCTAGATCTTCAAGGGGGGGGGGGGGGGGGGGGGGGGGGGGGGGGCTCCTTCAAGTGTGGAAGTTGTTTGCGACTTCACGAACTTAATTTGGATTTGCCGGTTATGGTCTCATTAATATTTACCACACCTACATTCGATATTAGCTTCAGATGAAAAATTTTCTGCTAGTGAAATTGTTGAAACTAAGGATTTAGGTTTTAACAATTGAGGCGAGCGGAACGAGGCGTAAAAATTGATGACTACGGATTTTGAAGACATCGCCATAACATTACATTGTATGCCGCAAATCTATAACTATATAATATTGAATGCACCTTTCCATTAAAAAAAATTATGAAATTAAAGGCCCCTTTTATTTCTTCCTATCCCCCTTTTTGGGTTTACAAATGACTGGTCCTTTATATGAGCAACTACCCTATAAAGTCTGTTTTTTCCCATTCTTTTGTGTCTATCTTGAGAATATATAAAGAGAAACTCGATCGAACGGCTAAAATAATCATCAAGACAAAATTTACATTAATGTACATACTAGAAATTCGTGTATTAACTTCTTATAGATTTTTTTTTATGGTGTACATAAATTGACAAATATAATGCCCTCCCTTGTTAAAATTAGCTAGCAAAGAGCATGAAATAAAAGATGAAAAATGAATTATTTCTTAAATTTAATAATTTTAACCGTATTGTTTATTATTGCAGACTCCGTATGTTTATTATTTTAGACCAGTCGATTAAATCAAAACGTTGCAATTCATTATACTTTAACATTTTTCCAACAATATCAGATGTGATTTTTTTACATCTTAATAAGAGGTACTAACATGCCAAGGTTTATCTCTTTTTAAATCTCAACCATTTTCCAAACGACATGCAGCTAAAAGTTTGAGCCTGATTAATTGTTACTCCGCAGAAGCAGATCGGAATCAGTTCTGACGTAGTAAGTAATCGCTTTAATCGTAATCATGTTCATTGACCATCAGAACGATGAATGCACATCATCATAATGATGTTTCGACATCATCATAATGATGTTCTGAAACCATATAAAGATGTAAACCGAACCACACCCTATGATGTTACATTGTCATAATATAATGACCTTACCACATCATATAACGATGTTAGCACATAACATAAGGATAAATTCACATCATATAAAGAATTTTGCACGTAATATAAAGACATCTGTACATGATATAAGATAATTTGCACATCATATAAGACCATTTGCACATCATATAAGATAATTTGCACATCATATAACATAATTTGCACATCGGATAATGTCAAATTGTCATCATATAAAGGTGATTGCATATCGTATAAAGGTGATTGCACATCACATAATGCCGTATCTACATCGTATAAGGAAAATATCACATACTAAAGGACTCAATCACATACCATAATGGAGAAAGCATATCATATAATGAATTGTGGACATCATATAAAGATGTTTGCACCTCATATAAATGTGTTTGGACAGCATATAAGGACAACTTCACATAATATAATGATAAGTGTACATCATATAAGGACTAGTTCACATCACATAATGACAAGTTTACATCATATAAGGCCAAGTGCACATCATATAAGGGTAAAATGACATCATATAATGGCAAATGAACATCATATAATGAGAAATATCATAATAAGACTGTGTCGGCGTTCCATAAAACTGGGATTGTCCCCTTATGATGATAAAAGATACTTACTAGATGATGGGATACACAGTTTGGCCTATGGACATTGGAGAATATAATAAGGATGAAAATCAATATTTTAATCACTCTACGTCTGTCATTCGAAGGAAGTGGACGTGTTTTAAGAACTCTCAAAGATGTCGAATACTTGTCCAGATTGTGGTTCAGAATTTTCGAGAAAAGATGTCATGTTGAGACACCAAAGAAACAAACACAGAATCAGTCAACCATATCCGCAGATCAGTGATGCATATCCGCCGCCGCCGCCACCACCGCCGCCACCACCGCCGCCGCCAAAGAATGTGAAACTACATCATCCGTTCACTATGATGCTGGCTGGACCTACTGGTTCAGGTTAGACGTTTTGGATGAAAACATTATTGGAGAGAGCACGGACTATGATTACACCATCACCAGAGAGGATAATATGGTGTTATAAAAGATGGCAGCCATTATTTAGTGAAATGCAACAGACCATTAAAAATATTTTGTTCGTTCAAGGTTTACCTGAAAATTCGAATGATGACTCATTCATAGACTCTAGATTTCCAAGTTTAATCATCCTAGACGATTTAATGAGAGACGTCACTAATAGTAAGGATGTGTGTGAACTCTTTGTGGAGGGTAGCCATCACAGGAATCTTAGCGTAGCTTGTATAATGCAAAATGCATTCTCGAAAGGAAAGGAGAGTCGAACCATGAGCATCAATAGTCAGTATATAGTATTATTCAAAAACCCACGTGATCAAGTTGGGCCAGCCATATTTGCTAGACAGATGTATCCTAATAACCCGAAGAAATTCATGAATAAATACAAAGAGGGGACACAACAACCATATGGGAGTCTATTCATTGATCTGAAACAGAATACGCCGGAAGACGACAGACTAAAACTTAATATATTTGAAAGCAAGAACATGGTTGGTGGGGGCGATTCTAAAGAGTACATTAGCAGAAAAGAACTAGAACCACATCAGTTTGAAGAATCATTTCAAAGTGAGCAGACGTATTTACCAGACGATAAAGAAATCATGCCTTCATGTGATGATTGCGGTGTAGTCTTTGAAAGCCTTCCTGATTTAGCTAGACATATGAATAAGTGGTGCCCGGAAAATAATGATTTAAAAAGAAAAAGGGAAATTGAGGATGAAGACATACCCTCAAAGAAGTCTCGTGTAAACGAAATTGATATAGAAGGCGGAGAAGATATGGCTTTTATAAAATTAGCTGAACTTGCCAGAGAGGCCAATACAGATATATGGGAAGAAAAAGTTGATAAATACATGGATGGTGACATGAATGAAGATCACGCCATAAGTAAGGCCAATCGCAAATTAAAAAACGAGGATATGGGCCAATTTTTGTCCAGATATAGCAGTTTAGTTGAGTATTTACTACAGTTACAAAATGGTAAACTGCATGGCAAAGTCATGCAAATGATAACAGAATTAGTTAACGATGGCATGGACACCGTAAAAGCCATTAAAGTAGCTATCAGGAAATATAAACCTATGTTGGAAAGCTATCTAGATGAAGCTATTGAAAACGAAACAAATTATGATGGTTCTGAAAGTGAAAATAGCATTGATGACGACGAAGAGGAAGAGGAGGATGAAGACGATGAAAGTTCAACTATATAAATACGAGAACGTTGTACTCTGTATATCATTCTATATTTGTCATTCCATGTGAAAAGATGGCCTCTTGGGAAAAGAACTTGAGAAATCCTTTTACCCGGGAATACGATGAGAAATGGAGCGGAGAGATATTTAAAATATCTCAAAGAATATTACGTGGTGGACTCCCAGTTTATCGACTTATTGATTTTCAAGACGACGAAATTTCAGGAACCTTCTACCAGTCAGAGGTGCAAAAAGTGGATGTTCGGGAAGACGATATGTGGAAAGTTGAAAAAATTCTCAAAACGAAAGGCAAAGGACCCAACAAACAACATTATGTGAAATGGTTACACTGGCCAAAGAAATTCAATTCTTGGATTAAAGCTCGCGATTTATCTAATATTTGAGAGAGTTGACTTTGAAAGACTAACTTCAAGTCTCGACAGTTTACACCCCTGCACGAAAGATAGCATACTGTTGGCCCTTTCGTGAGGTTATAGATACTGTTGAGTTGTAGACAATTCTTTAATCCTTTTATCTCGATGTATGAAATAGATATATGATTTTGTTATATTGTAAAGACATCATGCGGATGGCTCTCCGACCTATGTTTGTCTGAATTGACGGAGATATTAAATATTGTACATACCATTGTTATTATTATTACTAGTGTGGTACCAAGAAGCAGAAACTTAAAAAACAAAAAATTTAAAAAACAAATAGGGATACAATTACTAAATAAAAAAAGAGGGGATCAAAATTGACATGAGCAAAACCTTGAATCAATACAGACAAACACACACACACACACACACACCTGAAAAATGATAAGCATCTACATACATTATTCAATGAAAACAATTAATGTCGGAATACCTAAAAATGACGTCATAAAAATTAGCCTCACATCGGGAGGCTACCTCTTAGGAGGCTACCTTTTCCCCATAGGGTTAACATTAGAAAAAGTGGCCCAGAACCGGTAGTTTCCCCACTACTGGGAGTTAAACGCTTAGGTTAGAATAAACTATTAGATTATATTGTATTCTGAATTAAGGGTATGACTTGTCCTGATTGGCCGATATGTGCACCCGTTACTTTTTTTATTATTAGAGACTTCGATCATGCACTCTGCATTATACCAAAGGCAAACTAAATTATTTTCCTTAGCCCTTGTGGAACTGAGATAGATGTCTTTTCAACGCTAGGATGAGGCACGTTTTCAAGTTAAGTGCAAAATTGATAGGCATGAAAGATAAGTACACATTATGTTAAGAAAAGCAACGTGAACCTATGTTTTTTTTTTTTACCAAAACATACTCTCGGAATATTATATCTGTAATTCTAGCAAGTTTTCGTTAACATAATCAACTTAAATTTTCTCGAAAAAAGCTATCATAGTCGCCTATGTGGAAATTGATTATTTATTACAATCTATAGGTATAAAAAAGAAGATATGGTATGATTGCCAATGAGACAGCTATCCACAAAAGACCAAAATGACACATACATTAACAACTATAGGTAATCGCACGGTCTTCAACAATGAGCAAAGCCCATACCACATAGTCATCTATAAAAGGCCCGATTAGACAATGTAAAACAATTCAAACGAGAAAACCAACGGTCTTATTTATGTAAAAAAATTAACGAAAAACAAATATGTACCACATTTGACACACGGTAAAACTGACTTATATAAACCCTGACACCAAAATTCAGAATTATTGTACACATAAAGAACTGGTACAAAATTGTTCCTGAGAAAAATACGACGAAGATATTCATGAGACGGACGGAATGACGGATTGACAGACAGAGGTAACAACATATTTCAAGACCCCCCTGAACATAAAATTGTACATATTTTGGGTTAGAGCCGATGAAGTTTTCTATAATTTTGAAATAATTTGTTCAAACACACAATAAAGCACACTGTAAAATATTATTATAACCCGATTTTAAAATCTTTTGATAGCTTCCAAATGCAAATTTTTAACCTTTTTCAGCTAGACCAAATCTCTTCTTTACTGTACAATTCATGTTATTTACAGTGTAATAAATTTTTGAGAATGGAAATGAGGAATGTGTCAAAAAGACACTACCCAACGGTTTATTCCTTGAATGCCAACATCCTTTGATCTTCCGACAATTTACCTGTAAAATTATGTTGGCATTCGAGGAATAGGTGCAAGCAGTTATCACAACAAAAGTGCATGCTTATCAAAACAATCATACTAATTAAACACAGGAAAATTCCAGTTAGCTGAATCTAGTTCATGTTTGTCAAGTTGTTGAACATTTTTTGCGGTTATTCTTGAACCATCATAAAACTTTGAATCATATTTAATTGTTGCATCACTGTCAGGAATTCCAGGTTGCACAAATTCTACAATAGACTTTTTGGACTTTGATAAATTCTTTTCAATATTTCTATAGTTGTGTGTGCTGTAATATCCTCCCACATTTCTGAAAACTTTGTATCTCATGTAAGATTACACTATTTTATGTTGTTCAGTTGTTCAGGATATTTTTTTTGATTATGATATTACACCTTTATTATTGTAAGTGATTCATAATAAATTGTTCAGGTATTTGTGATGTTTGTTAATTATGAATAGCATATTATTTGTTTGCAGACATAGCACACAGAAAACAATACATATATCATGTATATCATAACATAAGCAAACATATTAGCAAATTGACAAAAAGCACTACTTAATGTATGTGATCTGATAACAATTGTTGAATTTATACATGTCAAGCAATTTTCACATTCAACAGTATCATAAATATATTACAAGTGTAAAGTTTAATTAATTGTTCATTTGAAAAGTTTATATTAAGGTGGTACCTAACACTACAGGGAGATAACTCTGTAAAGTTACCTAAACGTTTTAATTACGTTGTGTTGTAAAAGGAATATTAAGCTTCTCAATGATCAAAATTGGTTTTTGTCAAAGTGCTATATACCCAGTGTAATTTTTCTGACAACATGGTTGGTTCAAAAATTTTGAAATTTTGAAACTTTTGTTTAGGGGTCAAAGTAAATACTTTGACAAAATTTTATGAAAATTAAACGAGCCAAATAAATTTTAGTGCAAGTGTTGGGTACCACCTTAAATGATAAAATATTCAAAATGATATGGAATTGAATAAATCTCTATCTTTTTTTAATTTAGTTTGAAATAATTGTATTTAACTAGAATTCCTTTAACATTTATGATATGTCTTGTGTTATGTTCCATTTCCAAAATATTTTTTTAATCAAAAGTTATAAAAATTGTTTAATTTCTTTTTTACTTTAAAATTCATAATAATTTTAACCCAAAAATCTACTATTTTTTACTATCAAAAAGTGATAAAATGTTGCAATTTTATTAAATTCACTAATTATCTTTAACATTTAAATAATTATAAAATAATTTAGACAGTAATAAAAACACCTATTGTTCTTACAGAAACATCTATTGAAATATTTTTGTTGGCATTCAAGGAATGGGTAACATATAAAATGTTGGCATTCGAGGAAGACACCTACCCAACCACGGAGAAGACAACAGCCGAAGGCCTACTTGCTATTTGAGGCATAAAACATGAAGAAATAAATTTGGATGAGGTATTAAAATATGGCAACTAATTAACACTGTCCGAGCTAATTGTTCCCGGACCATATAGATGTATAAATTTTCTATTCATCAATATCATCCCCATTATACATGTTGCTACGAACGGCAGAATAACATTTTCATTGTTTAATTGTATATTAGATAAATACAAAGGGTATAAAAAAAACACCGACCCTTATCGTCACTTGTGGTTTAACCAAGATTTCCCTAGTGGTCAGTGTTCAATGAAAAAAAATTTAATGTCTTTTAAAGCGTGTGTGATGTTAAATTTTGGGTTTTAATTTACTTTGAAATGACATGATCAAAATAAAGTTTAGTGCGCATGATCATTATGCAGTGAACTGCTTAACAAATAGGCAAACTTTAAATAACAAATAACACGAATACATAAAAGTGCGAGCGATGATTGGTGTTCTATGGATACATATGCATAAACCGATTCTTCTTAATGCATCGGTTTATTAATTCAACATTATTGATAAAAAACAAATTACTGACTGGTCCTGTAGTTAAACAAAACGTTACGATGAAGGTCTGAATAGAGTTTATAGAAAAGAGAATATAAGGGGCGTACATGCATTACAGAAAATGGATAAAAAAAATAAAGAACCGAGAAAAAAAGGCCAAAATAATAAGAATAGAGAATAGTGTGCAGAATAAGGAATAATTAGCAAAATTAATAAAGATTATAGAAAAATTATTAAACAAATTATAGATTACTGATTACAAGAAAGCCACACCCTTTATAAAGGGGAAGCAGGACCTTTTTCGGGACATCAGGTTCGGGTTTTTTTAAGCTCGGGATTCTGGATTTATTCTTTCGGGAAATGGGGATCTGGAAATCTTTTTCCGATTTTCGGGGTTGTCGGATCTAAATTTCTATAAATTAGGAACCTCGGGATTTCATGTTTTTAAGCTCGGGATTTCGGGATCAGAACCATCGACCCCCCCCCCCCCGCACCCCCCCCCCCCCCCCCCCCATTATATACACAAATAAAAAACGTAGAAATATATGCTTCAATTCTTTTTTAATCTCCTGATGCATATCCAGAAATCAACGCCACTTTGCTTATTTGAATATTATACTGAAGAAATCGGATACGGGTCACGGAAATTACATTAAAATGATAGGGAATTTTGAAAAAAATGTCTGTTTTAATTTTACTTTAAGTGATAGAAAGGTTGCCGGGGCAGAAAATGAATATACACAACAATATACACCATTTAAACGAAACATAATGACTGTTGTTGCAAAAATACAGGTTCCTGAGCTATTTTAAAAATCGAAGCGAGAGGCCTTTAACATTGCAGTGTAAAATACCGGCTAAAATGGCTGAAACGTCAAATTTGCAAACTTCATGTTGAAAATTGGCTTACAAGGTCTTTACAAAAACAGGTTGCTGGGGTGAAATTTGAAACTTGAATTTCCAAAGAATAAGGAAGTCCAAAAACCTTGTATGTGTAGTCGTTGAACTCTAGTCTAGGTTTCCACGTAAAATTCATTATATATAAAATGTCACTATTTCAAGAAGAATAAACTCACGAAAGCACGGAAAATTCACTAAATTCGCGTTCATTGTTTTGATTTTGACCGCCTGACAACTTTACGGAAATATCAAATTAAGTGATTGTAAATAAGGACTCTGTGACGGGCAACTTATAATATCCGTGTTTTAAAGATTTTAATGATATCAAGGCTTTCAAGCCAGTCCAGTTCAAACTACTATCACGTGGTACAATTCTCATTTACATATTATGAATATTAATTAGCAAAACCACTACTAATTTCTGGCTATGGACTATTATACTTGTTGGGTGAAACAGTAACAAATGTTGCGTATAGCGTTATAATATATGAAATAAAAATAAAAATTTTACAGGGTTTCCAACTATATGCTCACATTCAAATACATTGATCGTCCAAAACAAGGGAAATTCTAACCCCCGGACCCCCCTAATTGATCCGTCAATGATATTACATTTCCGAGATTGCTTATTGTCTTGCCCTTCCTTTTAGAAAAAAACCTATTGAGATACGCATCAGAAACTATCATTCACTATACTTAAAACATATTGTATACCTGTTCATAAATTACATTCAAAGATACTTATAATTTCTAGTAAAAAAGTGCCAATGAATTTGACTGGTTTTTTTTATGACTTCATCATTCTTCAACAATAGCCAAATCAGACCGCGCATGAAAAAGAAAACCCACCGCCATTCAATTTTTCTAATAAAATCAAAGCACAAAAAAATCGGCTTAAAGCTAGATTGGACACTTACCATGCTTACCTATAAACTAAACCTTATTACCATGCTTACCTATAAACTAAACCTTATTATCATGCTTACAAAAAAAAACCGTGATAACTATTTCAAAATTCGATGGTATAAATTTCTTCCTGGTTGAGAAAGAACGATTCTTTTATTAGACATGAACGCGGCTGTCAAAGAAAGCACCTATTTGTCATTACAATCGTTAGTTTACGTTACGTTTACGCTACGTTTACGTTACGTTTACGTTACGTTTACGTTACGTTTACGTAACGTTTACGTAACGTTTACGTAACGTTTACGTAACGTTTACGTAACGTTTACGTAACGTTTACGTTACGTTTACGTTTACGTGTGAAACACTCGTAGCCTCGTAGGTAAAATCTTACGCTTAACGCTTAAGCTTAATCGTAAACGTAAATCGCTGCATGAAAATGACTCTTTAACTCCACTTGAAAAATAGAATAATTTGCAAAGTATTTATATTATACTGAAAATTTAGAAATGTCTGCGTGCATCAATCAATTCATTTTAAAAAGTGCAAAATTTTATAATTACTTATTTCGATTCAAGTTGAGGCTGTTTGTATTCATGTGCAAATGCTGCTATTAAAAGTTAGAATATAAGTTTTTAATTTTGCTATACGTATTTCATTTCTTCTAAATTTTCACAAAGGTTTTTTTTTTGCAAGATCTAATCCTTCCAGGAAAAAGAGGAGGTGTTGATGGTGTAAACGAATAGCGCACAGAACAGTTTGACGTAAATTCCGACTAACAAAAATATCAAAAGATAAATAAGTTGGAATGTATATATACATTATTTTTTTAGTATTCACATCTATGCATTGCCGTCACTATAATAATGGAACAAACCGACGATAGTGAAAACAGTAGGGATACTGTGCATCAAACTTCAAAAACTATTTTTGTTCGGCTTTTGCCTAAAATTTAATTTTATCCCACATCTCCTTTCGTGTCATAAACACATCAATTAAAATCCAGGTGACAATTACTAGTCAATTGTGATTGAAATATGTGTTTAATATGTTTGTGTTCCGTTCTCGTGCCATTGAAACATAATTTTATATATCTTATAATTTTCTGTAAGTATCGGGGGAATAAACATTTATTTTTGTGTTTTATTATGCACCCGCCGTAGCGGAGGGGCATTAAGTTTTACACTTGTCTGCCCGTCCGTCCGCCTCATAATTGGTTTCCGTTTTTTTACTTTACTTTGCCTCAACCAAATGTTAGAAAACTTATACACAATGCTTAACACAGATTTAGTTTAAATTAATAAAATAGTTTAAACTAGTTATAAATACATAGGATCTTGTATAATCACTGAAAAAAATAATAATAAGTACTATTCCTTTTTTCAGACATGATAATTTTCTCTATAGCGCATTAGTAGTGCTGGAAAAAACATAATGAAGCGGTTGTTGTGTTGACAATTCTGCTGATATACCCTTGACGTTGCGTAATCTTTTCGACGACGTCATGATTTTCCCCTCTTTTCCCGTCAGCAACACCCTTTCAACGGCTGATATAGGAAAAAGGAGTTCGGTGACCCCTTGAAAAATATATATCAAAAGAAAAGAAAATAATACCTTTAAAACATTTAATTTTTAAAGAAAAATCGTAGGATTAGTTTTAACTGCAGATTAAATTAAGCTTGAAATTTCTTATTTTTGGTTCAAATTAAACCTTATGTCTATGTACTTTATGTTGTTTCCTTACCATTTTCAAATGTCTGAAACTCGAAAACTACATTGTAGATCTGTTTCCAACTTAAATTTTTCGATTTTTCATTATCTTTTTAAAAGTTCTACGTGTATACAATTTCTTTTAAAATCGCAGGACCAGCCATTTACGTACCTGTTACCTTAAACAAAAGTATGCTCGAATGTGTATCTGTGAAGTGTTTTTACGTAAACATGTTAATCAATTCGATTTTATGTTAGTACTTGAAATGCGATTGAACCTTATAGATGTTTTCTAGAGTTTCCTTTTCCTGGCCATTTATCAAAATGGTTTGTGTATTCCAATCAGTTTGTGAACAGAACAAATGGTATGAAAACATACAACTATAGATATCACTAGAACACACCCGTGATATCGCGGGTCCGTGACTGAATAATTAAAGTATATAACTATGCGCAAGCCTTATTTTAGTATTAGTTTTGTCATCTGATAAAGTCATGCCGATTATAAGATACACAGTTTTCTCTGCTTTCAAATCTTTCTGTTTGAACCCGTCGAACTGGAACTTATCAATTATTGGTAATATTAATTATTTGGAAAACAAAACTTTTGAAAAGGTCCTGGAATGGAGTATTTTTTAATCAACAGCATTGTCGTATATAAGTTATAAATAAAGTTGAATTCTTTGATTTGCTGTTTAACGTCATGCCCGCTAACAAATTGAAAACTGTACCTTATAATGCGCCTTATTTTCAGTATAGATTTTTAGTATTCGTATTGTTATCCTAGAAAGTCTTACTGATTAACACACTACAATAGGTAACAATTTGACAATTTAGTAGTGTCAACGTTACCCTGTGATGATGACCCGTGTATATAGCATATTAATCCTGAATACACCGTTTGGTGGTGTGCCTGTCAGATGCGGAACGTACAGATAAGGTAATAGGTAACAGGTAAATATACTATTGGTATCGGTATCGGACTCGACCCGAACTTCTTAATTATTGGCAATATTAATTACGTGGAAAACAAAAGGTCCTGGAGTGGTGTAATTTTTAATCTATACCTTTGTACTATATTAGTTATATATAAAGTAAAATTCTTTGATTCGTCGTTTTTCCGTGATGACGGCTGACAAAATGGACCTCGTAATTTTAGTATTATAGATGAGTTATCTCTGACATACGGAAGCCGATAAGGGCCATTCAAAAAAAAAAATTTATGTCGTAATTACGACATAGCATGTCGTAATTTCGACATAACATGTCGTTACAACGACATCGCTATGTCGTAATTTCGACATAATATGTCGTTATAACGACATCGCTAAGTCGTAATTTCGACATAACATGTCGTAATAACGACATAGCTATGTCGTAATAACGACATCACTATATATATTAAAGAATATGTATTATGATTGCCAAGACACTAAATGACACAGAAATTAACAACTATAGGTCATATCATAATGCCCCCAATAACTAGAAAAGCCCCCGCATAATCAGCTATAAAAGAGGGACGAAAGATACCAGAGGGAGAGCCCCCGAAATGCTGTGTGGCATACAGTGTTATTAATTAATTATAAGCTCCCTTGGTAAAACTCCAAATTTCATATTTAATGTATTTCATTGTTAAATAATTTACATGAAGCTGAATAAGTATATATCTGTTAATTGCATAGCTTTTGCTATTTAAATTCATTGATTAAAGATATTTATTTATATTGTAAAGTTTAATATTTGTATCGTCGCAAAATCTTTGGTCACCTTCTTTGGTTACCTTCTGTGAGAAACATATATATTTTATAGATCCTGATTGAAAGTAATCAGAAACCGGGCCTATAAGAACTAATGTCATGTCCTATCAAGACAAGCAAAGCTCTCCACCTCTCTTTAAAGAAGCGCACAACTCCATGGTTTGTTGTAATAAGGGTGAAAGGACGTATCGATTGCTCTGTATATACTGTCATGAGCACGATGTTCCTAACAACACGACAATACACATAAAAAGCGGCGTCAAAAAGGGTTTTTGATTAATTTTTACAAGTTTTATTCGTATTTTTATATGTTGGTTGATTTATTCATTATATTACAAAATTTTTAAAATTTTTGATTCTGGTTCTGTTCGTTTTGTGATCATTTTATCATAAATTACCTCAAGTTGTGGAAATCTATTTAATAATGTTTACCCTTTAAGTTATTTCAACTAAAAATGCATTACTGTCGCAAGTAATGTGGAAAAGAAAGATGGGACGGAAGTAGATATAGGAAGATGTGTTACAGTTTTCCATAAAAAAAGATATTTTTTTTTAGATGTACGAAACTTTTATCATATGATGTTTAACTTTCAAGGTGCATATCATCTGTCATTGTAAAATTTCTATATCTTAACTCAACCCCAATACAAATATATCTGACACTCTGCAAGTACATCGAACATTTTTACCCTTGGTTAAATTTGAATAGAATTGTATTTTCCCTGGTACATAAGTTGTCGAAATACACCCCTTCAATTACTTGAACCTTGGCTTGAGAATTATTTCCGCAAGTCATCTATAGTGTTTAATTTCTGATATACATTTTAAAATATAGTAATCTACTCCTAGATCGTCCGCGAAAACGGCTTAAATAATCCCGGGTTTTTAAAATTCGATGAAACGGTTTTCGTCGCTGTTTGGGATTTGTCTTTCAATTACTAGTACCTCCATTTCATGCACAAGTTTATATTGACGAAAAGTTCCGGCTTCGCTAGTACAGGAATTTATTTCATCACGACAGTTATAACATGAAGAGCAGGACAAATCGCGAAGTAAAACACTCCGTGAACTGGTATAAGTCTTTTAATATTGGTGATTGCACCTTACTGAAGTGACGACTTTAAATGATCTATGGAGTACTTCCACAATATAAATTTCAATTCGAATTTTACATTTAGAGGACTGTCTTGGTGTCTAAAATTTGTCTTTGCAAAAGTTGGACGAAGTTCATGTAATGAGATGTTTTTCCCCATTTCCCCATTCTTTTAAATAAATCGTTAAAAGCTATAAACGATTAATAAAAATTGCAAAATTTAACCTGTGTCGAACCTATGTCCCCGGGTGGAGTCTATAGCAACATGCGCTATTCTTTTTTTTTCGGCAGCAATCATCAACCTGTTTTTCCAAATTTCATAACACGATTTGTTACGTTTGGACAAAATGGCTACTGTTTTGTAATGTGTGGAAGCATTTTATTCCTTTAAGACCCAAACATGTAGTTAATAAGAAAAGAATCTTGGCATTTTTTACTCTTCGTGTATCTAACTTTTGTTTTGAATAATTATAAAAAAATACTCGTTAAATGCTTTGAAAAATGAAATGTCAACTTGGACAAAATGGCTACCGTTTGAAAAACGACTGTGTAGAGAAGATTTTATTGAATCAGCAATATTTGAACTCACGAACAATGAGGCAAATATTTGTACTTTTGTTAGATATTATTATTGTCTTACTCTTTTTATTCATTTTCTGCTACTTACAAAATTCACTTTCAGTCGTTGAGATGACGAAAAACGTCGTTGGACATATTTCTTATTCCCGCTTAATATGAAGCCACCGAAGTCAAATAAAATTTGGCAAAAATAACGGCTTTAACGCCACAAAGAACCGACACCTGTCGTTGTTCCTGCCAAGTATCAAGAAGATCAGAGAATAAGAAATAGGATCACTATACATAAGATTTAAAACAGTTTTTCATAAATGTAACGTTGGACATCCGGTTTTTTTCACATAGCTTTGCTAATCTAATCATCAAATATACTAGATATTACTTAGTATATGATCAAGAGCTGTAAAAACATAATTTGAAACATATATTGAATTTGTTTTAATATTGGTTCGTGTTTTCTAACATTTTTTTTTTGTTTTGCGGATGAAATTTCGAAGATTCTGTTTTAAATCCTAGAGGTTGTAGGAACATCGTGTCCAACGTTTGAAAGTAGAAAAAGAGCAATCAATATTTCAATTCACCCTTATTACACGAAGGCATGTAGTTAGCGCTTGTTTATAGGTAGGACAGTGTGTCAGTTCTCACGTAATTCCACACTAATTTGTTCGAACAAGTAGAAGGTTTATAAGACCTTGACTGACTCTGCATCCCTTCTACGGTCGGTATCTTCAACCACTTAATTAGGATCTATAAATTATATAAGTTTCTCAAAGAAGGTAACCAAAGAAGGTGACCAAAGATTTTGCAACGATACAAATATTAAACTTTACAATATGAATAAATATCTTTAACCAATGAATTCAAATAACAAAAGCTATGCAATTAACAAATATATACTTATTAAGCATCATGTAAATTAATCAACAATGAAATACTTTAAATATGAAATTTGGAGTTTTTCCAAGGGAGCTAATAATTAATAATGTTAACACTGTCTGCCACACAGCATTTCGGGGCCTCTCCCTCTGGTATCTTTCGTCCCTCTTTTATAGCTGACTATGCGGGGGCTTTTCTAATTATTGGGGGCATTATAATAACATATAGTTGTTAATTTCTGTGTCATTTAGTCTCTTGGCAATCATAATACATATTCTTTTATATACATAGCGATGTCGTTATTACGACATGTTATGTCGAAATAACGACATGTTAAGTCGAAATTACGACATAGCGATGTCGTAATAACGACATGTTATGTCGAAATTACGACATAGCGATGTCGTAATAACGACATGTTATGTCGAAATTACGACATGCTATGTCGTAATTACGACATAATTTTTTTTTTTTTAATGGCCCTTATCGGCTTCCGTACTGACACATATATTGTGTAATAGTCAACTAGATTAATGAAGAGTTTTTAGTCAGATTGATATAACAATGATTTAAAATTGAGAGTCATGCACGCATTTTTCTATAAATACAATGAATGCAGCATTGATGGAATGACAAATCATAATTAGAATCCCCAAGTCCAAATACTTGTGCTGCTTGAATACTGATGTAGAAAAATGGAGGTTTCACAATGGAAAATGAACATACGAGCTGTTGTGTTCCAATTTGCAATGCTCAACAACATCGTCAACTAAATACATGTATGATAATCAAACTAGAACAACTTCTTATGATCTGAAGTAACATATGTGTTTTGCATTTCGAACCTGAACTTGCATGTAAAAAATTTATGAACATAGTTCCGAATGAACCTTAAAAAAATCAGCGAACAAAATATATGAAATACACTTTTTTTAACTACGTTGGAGATCACTTCTAACCTCTCATTAAATCTGTCAGGAGAACTGTTCTAGAACAGTACGAAGAACTGTCAGCATGACACCTTTTAGTCAGTTCTAGGTTAGAACTGTTCTAGCTAGAACTGATTTGGTCAGTTCTACCTAGAACTGATTTGGACAGTTCTACCTAGAACTGATCCTGACAGTTCTACCCTAGAACAGTTTTAGACAGTTCTAGCTAGAACTGACCAAATATTTAGAACAGTTCTACGGTTAGAATTGATTTCTAATTCTACGGCTAGAATTGATTTCTAATTCTACGGCTTGAATTGATTTTTATAAATTCTACGGCCATAATTGATTTATAAATTCTACGGCTAAAATTAAATTATAAATTCTACGGGTAAAATTGATTTAAAATCCTACGGCTAGAGTTGATTTATAAGTTTTAAGAACTCTTTGCCTTAATTATATAAAGACTTGGGTAAAAAAGCGATTTAAATTATGTAGAGTTTTGCTATTTTGTCGGTTTTATTTCATAATCGGCAAGAGAACATGTTTATCCTGTTAACCCCACCATTCTGCATGTATGTGCCTGTCCCAAATCAGGAGCATGTAAGGCCTCAACCATTAGATTTTCGGGGGGGATATGGATTTTTTTTTGGAAAAAAAGTTTGTTTCCTGTTTTCGGAGAAAAATTATTTTTTTTCAACCCTGAGAAAACAAATTGTTTGTTTCACCCTCAGATTCTACTATGTGTAATGCTAAAATTGAAAGAAAAAAATTGTTCTCAACTTTTCGCCAAAAAAATATTTTTCCCCAAACGAAGAAAAAAGTTTGTCCAGAAAAAAAATCCATAGCCCCCGCCCCTAGAAAATCAAATGGTTGCTGTCTCATTCAGTGATTTTCTTTTGTTGATGTGTAGGCCATTAGTTATCTCATTTGAATCGCTTTACATTTTATTGCTGACTATGCTGTATGTGCTTTGCTCATTGTTGAAGGCCGTACGGTGACCTAAAGTTGTTAATGTCTGTGTCATTTGGGTTTTTTGTGGATAGTTGTTTCATAGGCAATCATACCACATTCTCTTTTTTATATACATAAATTATTTGTTTTTCTTTCGTTTTTTGTACATAAATTAGACCGTTAGTTTTAGGGGGGGGGGAGCATTATTATTTGAATTGTTTTACATTTGTTATACCGGGAGTCAGGATGGTCGTTATCAAATAACAAAATTATCGGACCTCATTAACCAATATAATATCTGTTTACGAGTAGTTTTTATACCTCGGACGACCTGTTTAACAAAAATCTTTTGACTGCATCAATCTAAACTGCCATTATTTGCCCCTGGACCCCTCCCCTTGATCCTCAAATGAGCATGTTCTTTTTTTTTTATTTTTTATTGATCTTTTTGGTGTTCAAGCTACAGTGCATACATACATACATACATTTTTACAATATATAAGTGATTGACATATGGCATAGTCATACTATTGATATTTTACGAATAAGACATAGTAAAAACAAATACAAGTAAATGATGTGAATAATCGGTATATGATACAAGTAAAAGATACTTTGGAATACATTAAATATACATGATCATATCGAGAATAAAATTTAATTAATAACTTCCATAAATTCCCCCCATCTGTCGACAAATGACTCGTGCTTGTCTTTAGAAAGATATAAATATTCTAATATCTCCAGACGTCTTTTAAAAAATTTGAGAAAAGCTTGCACAGATATAAACAATCTGTCTAATTGTGTGTACTTTACATAATGAATGTAATATTTTGCCTGTAAAATACAATAGTTTAACACTAAGTTATCAGAATTCAATATACCAAAAATGACACTGTCTTTATTTAAAAATATTTTTACTCCAAAAACTAAATGCCACCAATTAGAAAATTCTCTCCAAAATCGTTTTATTTCTATACATTCAAAAAATTTATGCTCTATAGTTTCTATTTCTTTACAACTGGCACACTCATTAGTTAAAGAAAGTTTATATTTTTCAAGGAGATAATTATGTGAGACTATTCTGTGTAACACTTTATATTGAAAAGCTTGTAGTTTGCTTTCAATAGTACATTTAAAAGCTAGTGAATAAATATTGTTCCACTTTTCGTCACTAATTTCTATATTAAAACTTTCTTTCCACCTTTGTTGTGAAATAGGAGAAACACTTACCCGATCGATAAAAAGTGAATATACATCTTTAGTATATAATTTGCTAATAGGCATTTTTTTATTCTCATGCTCAAAAACGAATCCAAAAGAGTTGCTCTTAGGTGACATGTGTTGTTGTGATAACAAATCTTTCCAGTCACGTAGTATAGCAAGTTTAATAGAAAGAATGTCTACAAAAGTAACATTCAAATTATATTTTTTGTTAATAGCGTCATGAGACAAAAATTCGCCTTTATCATCTACAATATCATTAATGAACCTTATGCCTTTCGTGTACCAAGATCTGTAAAAAATACTCGTTCTGTTAACCTTGATAAACGGATTGAACCAAATAAATTCTTTTCTAACATGAAATGCATTTAACGGGATGAAAATACCCTTGAAACGTTTCCAAGCAGATAGCACTTCTATATAAAAAAGAGGTGCTTTTAAATTTAAAAACTCAAATTCACATCTGCTCATAAATAAATCCTCTAAATCAAAAAGGGAGAAGAATGCTTTGGAAACATGTTTCCATTTAGAGTCATGTTCTGACAAAAATCGTTTTACCCACATGATACGAAAGGATAACAGCTGTACTTCAAAATTTGGTGCTTTCAGTCCCCCCTCGCTAGGAGACTTTTGAATAACTTCCGATTTAACTTTCGGAGTACTATCATTCCATAAAAAGTTAATAATGTCCCTTTGTATTTTAATTACATAAGATCTTGGTACATGTGTAGATGAAATGACATTAATAAGCTTCGATATTGCAAGTGATTTAAGAATTACGATTTTACCGATCAAGGAAAGGTTTCTGATCCTCCACATTTTAATATTTGATTCCATTTTTTCTATGCATGTATCTAAGTTAGAACAAACCATTTCATCAAAAGCGTTAAATTTTAAACCTAAGGTTTTAAAACCATCTGTCCATTTAATAGGAAGGGAACCTTCTTTGTTAAATTTATTTCTTCCAATCCATGTTGCTTCGGTTTTCGAAAAATTGACTTTTAACCCTGAACACTTCTCAAAATCATTAAAGGAATCTAATAAAATTTGTGCAGAAAATACATCTTTCAAAAAACAAGTGGTATCATCAGCCAACTGTGAAATTTTTATTTCAGTATCCCAATTTTTATACCTGATATATGGTTGTTCTTACGAATATTTATTGCCAGCAGTTCAACGGCCAAAATAAATAAAAAAAGGAGACAAAGGACACCCTTGTCGAACACCTCTCTCAATTTTGAACGGACTAGAACTAAATCCATTATTAACGACAAGACAAGATATATTTGAGTATAAAGTTAAGACCCATTTCCGGAACTTGCTACCAAAATTAAAACAAGCCAATGCTTTTTGAATAAATTTCCATTCTAGCGTATCAAACGCCTTTTCGAAATCGACTAGTAATATAAGCCCTGGATAATTTTTTAAAGTAGTAAACAATCTAATGTCAGCAATTAGTCGTAGATTTTCACCAATATATCTACCAGCCACATATCCTGTCTGATCCGGATCTATAAGTTTCGGAAGAAATAATTTCATTCTTTCCGCAATAACTTTGGCTAATAATTTGTAATCAAAATTTAAGAGAGAAAGAGGTCGCCAGTTCGACAAGAGTGTTCTATCTTTATCTTTCTTTGGAATAAGATTCAAAATACCCCGTCTTTGGTCTATTGAGAGGGTTCCGGTCTCGAAGGAATATTCATAGCTTTCCAAAACATATTGTTTTACATCAATCCAGAAAAATTTGTAAAACTCAGCGGTAAGCCCATCTGTACCAGGGCTTTTATTATTTTTAAATGTTTTTAAAACTTTAACGCACTCAGATTCTGAAATATCTGCATCGCATATATCCTTTTCCAGATATGTTAGCTTAGGAATAAAATTTAAATCAAAAAAGTTAGAATCACCTGAATATTTATCAGGGTCTTCTTTTGATGAGTACAGATTTTCGTAGAAATTTCTCTCTTCGTTTAGAATTTTTTCTTGTGACAATATTTCAATGTCGTTTACAACTAATTTGGTAATACATTTATTTTTATAATTACGTTTTTCTAATGATAAGAAATATTTTGAATTTCTTTCATTGCCTTCGCAGTGCTCGGCATGTGATCGTATAATAGCCCCTCTTGTTTGATTATTTACTATTTGCTCTAAATCTTCTTTAACAATATCTAATTCAATTAAAAGTGTATTTATATCTTTATCTAAATATGTACGAGAGAGATTTTTCTGAATTTCGTCTTGTCGTTTTTTTAAACTGGACTCTCTTTCCCGCAATTTCATGTTTTTATATTT
The DNA here is from genome assembly GCA_019925275.1 of Mytilus edulis. Taxonomy (NCBI): domain Eukaryota; kingdom Metazoa; phylum Mollusca; class Bivalvia; order Mytilida; family Mytilidae; genus Mytilus; species Mytilus edulis. The sequence goes on along the minus strand of CM034360.1, from coordinate 46,470,376 downwards.
GGAATATTTGACGGTTGCGCCCCTTATTTCACTTTTAATGGTATCCCATTTCAAATTTTTATTTTCTAAATTTTGATATTTATCATCACATTCTGATAAAGTATTTTTGACTATATCCACATAATCTTTGTCTGTCAATAAACCCGAGTTGAATTTCCAGAAACCGGGACCTCTCTCACTAAAGTTTTCGCCTGACAGTGTCAACTTGATAAGACTATGATCAGATTTTATAGACGGACCAATGGATGTTTTTGTAACACTGCTTGACAAAAAATTCGATATCAACCAAAAATCTAAGCGACATTGTATAAGCGGGGTTCTTTGACGCCAAGTATATAATCTAGAGTCAACATTTTTTGTCCTCCAAATATCACATAAGTCAAATTCTTCTATAAAATCTTCTAATTTACTCGTATATTTGACAGGTGTGTTATATTTTGAACCACCCATTTTGTCTAAAGATGGATTTAGTATCGTATTAAAATCTCCACCCAAAACGAGATTTTGTTCTAACTTTTCATTTAATAAAATCTTTAATTTTTCAATATATTCAATTTGGTCATTTTCAAAGTTTTTGGTCGGTGCATAATAATTCACAAAAACAAAATCTGTGCTATCAATTTCAACAGTTAGAATGAGATACCTTCCGTTTTCATCTGCAATTTTTTCCTTTAATATATAATCTGTTGAGCTGTTAAATAAAATAGCAACACCTTTAGAGTTCGTTTCCCCGTGCGAAAAATAAACCCCATTCCCTTTTCCATAAAGTTTCATACGATTCAGTACTGTGTGTTTCTTGCAAGAAAATGATGTCGCTTTGAAACTTTTTTAACCAAAGAAACATGGATTTGCGTTTAAAATCGTTTCCAAAGCCATTTACATTAAGAGAAGTTAAATTGATACAATAATTAGCCAGTATCTAGTTTTGGCTTTACAGTCTTATTAATTTCATATGTGATACACTTAACGTAGTTGAACATTATATACCTAAGTAGAAACAAAATACAGAAAAACATATCAAATATACAATACAATACAAAAAGAGAAAGAATTCTCTCTGTTCGGTCTGCCTGACCTAAACCATATAATTAATGTTAATGATTGTTATATTCATTGTTCATTCTCAATAAAACGCCTGACAGATGTAACTTTCATTTATTTAAGAATTGAATGCTCTTTTTTGTAAATTTATTGGGGTGTAAAAGCGTTGACCGAAGTACATTTTGTATGAAGCGCGGAAGCGCTTCATACTTAAAATGTGCGCACGGTCAACGCTTTTACAACCCTATAAAGTTACAAAAAAAAGCATTCAATACTTATAATTACATTTTTACCTATAGGATCATGAAAACACGCCTTTTATCAAGTTTTTATTTCATTTACCTGTGCACTTTATTGTGGGACCTCGTGTCATCAAGAATGAGAAGTTTTATTGAGTGAAACAACTGCTTACGGAATAACACATGATGTGCAGTTAGCCAATCAGAATAACGTGTTGTAATGAAACATACATCTAATGTAATTATTAATAAAAACAATACACTATAGGTTTACCAGTTACGGTTTAAAGTACATGTAACTTTCATTTATTAATAAAAACAATACACTATAGGTTTACCAGTTACGGTTTAAAGTACATGTAACTTTCATTCATACATAACAACATTACAATTTTCAACCTTTACTATAAATGACCCAATTACAGATTGAAATACACGTGCACAGGTACACAGACATTCTTGTTAATAATTGTGTTTACCTTTTCTTGCCGACGTACGAATATGGGACACAGTTATATAATGGCAAATATGTATTTTGATAGAACTGTGTATTGCATTGCATATCACTGGATTCATGTTTTTGCATATATATATATCGGATAGTTTTTTAAGATTTGCATTGGGTGCAAAACGTATAAAAAAAGTTTAATATATACATTTTTGTTCGCCAACATTGCTGGGGATCGAAAGGATATTCGCACTTTACAAAAAAGGAAATGAGAATTCATTTTATAGAATACCAGTATATTGGATTAATCTAACGTGTGTAGGTGCAATTTATGTAAATATAGTGTCAACAACAACAAAAAAGTGGGATTTTTTTTCTCCCGGGATTATAGTAATACACAGGGAAGATGATTACTTTCATGATGTCTGCGTGCCGGTACCGTGAGTAAATTTTGTTATATAAAATTACAATATACGCTGCATGTATTTTATTGACTTATTTTAATTCATGGTGAAATTATTTCGGATAAAGTTGTATGTAAATTTAAAATTCATAAAAAGTAGTTTTATCTACAGATTACCTATTATAGTCGCCGTCAGCTGAAATTCGTAGCGGTTATCGGTATAAATAATCTAAACTATCAATCACGTTCACTCGAGATATAGTTTTTTACATTCTATTCATAAATCGCAAAAAGAAAAACCACTACTGACCTACCTTTTAAGTGATTGCACTGTGTTAATCCTGACCTTCACATTTTCATAGACGATTTTGAATGGTGGAATCCGCCATTGTTTTTACCGGAAGTGTTTCCGTGGAGTTCAATTTCATAAAATTTGCATAAAGCGCGGGAAACCTTATCACATCAATGAAAAGAACATTTCAGGAAACTGCGTAAATGACGAATGTCATATGTAAACAAATAATGCTCATAGAAACGAAGATGGCGGAATTACAATGGAAAACATTCTGGCAAATGTGACGGTCAGGATTATTACAGTGCGATCACTTAAAAGGTAGGTCAGTAGTGGTTTTTCTTTTTGCGATTTATGAATGGAATGTGAAAAACTATATCTCGAGTGAACGCGATTGATAGTTAAAATTATTTTTACCGATAACCGCTACGAATTTCAGCTGACGTCGACTATAAGGTAATTCATTTGAAATTTGCTTCTTTATAACTCACTGGAATAATGAATACTCTTTTTAAAAATAAAATAGAGAATTGAAACTCTTAAGATACTTTGAAAATAGTAAACATATAGGATTTGAAAAGAGAATACATGAAACTAAATATATAATATCTAACAAATTATAAACCTGAAAGAAGAAAAAAAAATGACATTCAGCATACTTTACTGCATGTTTATTGTCTATCAAGATGAGTTCAAACAACAGTAAATTAGTTTAAAGTTTTTATTGTTTACATTTTGCGGAGAACCGATTTTACTCCCTCCAAGATGATATTGTTTTTTCTTGAACCTATCTTTGCTGTACCAGATGGAAGTGTACGTGAGGAAATGATAGTTATGTTGTGTGCATCTATTTCTTTTAAATAGTCAAGTATCCTTGATCCAATTCCGTAGTCTCTGTCGTCATCGTACCCGTCGTGTGTATGTCCGTCTTTGTCTGTTAACCGATATACCAATGTGTTGTATGTACATGCAGATACTGGGCCCTGCATTATTTGTCGGGCAGCTTCACGAACTTCTGCGTATGTTGTTGTGACAGCAGCTGTGACACAATAAGTATGACCATTGTCACTAACTTCATTAGAACTAGTTTGCTCAAATGTACCAAATTTAGACTTGTTACTGGCATCAAAAATAGCTAAAGCTTTTGGTGTTGACACTTTTTCCAAATATTTAGATCCACTTTTGATGAAGAATAAACTGTTTCCTTTAATTTTAGTGCCTACATCTACTTCTTTGTACTCCTTTTGTTTTTGTACTAGTCTTTTTCTGTTTTCACGCATATCGTCTGGAAACTGTGGTGTTATGTATATGCCATTTAGTAACTCTTTTTTTTGTTTGCCTATTGTTCGTGCAGTGTTTATGACATGCTCCCGGTCATTGTAGTCATGGAATTTAACAACTATAGGACGGGTGCTGTTTTTATTTGTCTGGGTCCCTATTCTGTGGGCTCGGTCAATTTTAATATTTTCAGTTATTTTCAAAACATTTTTGAAAATCAATTTTAATTCCGCTATTACGTTTTCGTCATTTCGTTCATGAACCCCTATTACTATAGCATTTTCCCTCATGCTGCGTTCAACCAAGTTTGCTATTTGACTTTGTTGACAATCAAGTCTAGTTTCTAAATGTACCACGTATGACTTCATTAGAATTAATTCCGTTGTCAGTTTTGTATTTTGATTTCTGACTTCGGCTATCATAGTTGTTTGGTCTTCAGTTTCTGTTGCCACAGCTTGAAGTCTGTCTTCAATGCCATCTTTGGCGTATATGTCATTTTTAATACCATGTATTTCTTCATTTTGGTTTTCAAATTTTATTATAAGACTGTTTAATGTTTGTTGTATGCCTACTATGCCACTTAGAAGTTTGTTATTGAATGTTTGATCCTCAGAGTATTCACCGAGGTTTTGTTCGAGTGAGCTCTCTGTCTCCGTCATGTTAGTATCCGCCATTTTTATACCTGTGGTTTGTTTACTAGTAAAAGTTTCTTTCTCTATTTCTCTTTCACGCTTACGAGTATTTTGTTTTTCACTCATTACCTTTATTCATTACTATCAAAGTAAGTTTGTTATGTGTTGGTTTCAGAAAAATTCACTGTTTCACCGTGTTTAAGTTGGAATTATCAGACAGGTCGAGCAGAGAGAAAAAAACTCAACCATTCATTTCCAAGGGCAGATGAGCATGTTCTTGTTTTATTCAAAATATTGAATCATAACAAATATCAGTAGTTTTTATACTTCAGACTGAGTCGTGTAATTAAATCTTTTGACTGCATCAACCAAAACTTACCAATATTTGCTTTTTAACCGGATTTTTGTGACAAAAATGTCGGTTATTAAATTAGGGATGCTCGGCGGGCGGGCGGGCGGCAGGGCGGGCGGGCGGTCGGTCGGGCGGGCGGCAATCAAATGTTGTCCGTGCATTAACTCAAGAACCATTCAACAAAAGCTTTTAAAATTTTAATATGTTGTTTCTGACAACTAAATGAAGGTCAAGTTCAATAATGGCCATTTTGACTTTTACCGTTCAGGAGTTATGGTTCTTGAAAGATTGAAAAATGGCGTTTCCAGTCGTGTCCGTGCATTTACGCATGAACAGTTCTACCAAAACTTCCCAAATTTTAATATGTTGTTACTGATGACAAAATGGAGGTCAAGTTCAATAATGACGATTTTGACTTTTACCGTTCAGGAGTTATGGTTCTTGAAAGATTGAAAAATGGCGTTTCCAGTCGTGTCCGTGTATTTACGCATGAACTGTTCTACCAAAGCTTCCCAAATTTTAATATGTTGTTACTGGTGACAAAATGGAGGTCAAGTTCAATAATGACGATTTTGACTTTTACCGTTCAGGAGTTATGGTTCTTGAAAGATTGAAAAATGGCGTTTCCAGTCGTGTCCGTGCATTTACGCATGAACTGTTCTACCCAAGCTTCCCAAATTTTAATATGTTGTTACTGGTGACAAAATGGAGGTCAAGTTCAATAATGACGATTTTGACTTTTACCGTTCAGGAGTTATGGTTCTTGAAAGATCGTAAAATGGTGTTTCCATTCACGTTGTTGTATTTACTCACAAACCATTCAATCTAAGCTTTTCAAATTTTAATATGTTGATAATGATGACAAAATAGAGGTCAAATTTGATATTGACAATTTCAACTTTCACCAATCATCAGTAATGGTTCTTGTGATATTGCCAGGACACAAATAAATGCTAATAAATCCGGTTTGCTGTCGTTGTGACAGCCTCTTGTTGTTATTTAAATCTTTATAACTGCACAGCAATTCAGTTATAATTTTAGTTCGAGAGGGACTGTATAAATAACTGCAATATTGGAAATCAATAACCACAATTTTTTTTTCCGCATAGATTGAGGGAGCCAGCATTTACTTTTTTTATTCAAAATATCGCATCAGAAACAAATATCAGTAGTTTTGATATCTCAGACTGACTCGTGTAACAAAATTATTTGTCTGTTTCAATCAAAACTGACCATATTTGACAGCATCAACCAAAACTGACCATATTTGACCACATCAACCAAAAGTGACCATATTTGCTCTTTTTTATACAACTCTTATAGTCGCATAGTAAATCTGTAATATTTTTATGTAAGGATGGAGTGTATAATCATTATAATACAAATGATCTATGTTATAGGGTTATTGCATGAATATTGGGGAATATTGTTCCGAGTAGAATTTTATATTGCGCTTGCTCATATTTTTTATACATGTATCAGGATGGATTGTTCAATATAAAGGAAAGCAACATTGGAAAACAAAATTATGCTCGCATCAGTTTAAAGTGCCAGCATGTCCTCTTTTTAATCGAAATTTTGAATCCTGAACTAATTTAAGTTGTTTTGTTATCTCAGACTGACTCATGGATATAACAAAATTATTTGTCCGCATCAACCAAAACCATGGAAAACTGACCATATTTGACCGCATCAACCAAAACTGACCATGTGTGACAGCATCAACCAAAACTGTCCTCTTTTTAATTTAAAATATTGAATTGTCAACAAATTTCAGTAGTTTTGATATACATGTATCAGACTGAGTCGTTTTAAAAAAATTATTTGACCACATCAACCAAAACTGAACTTATTTACACTTATCATGTTAATATTTATGGCCTCATTGTAAATCAATAATATTTCTATGTCAGGACGGATTGTATGATAAAAATGACACCAACTTTGAAACACAATACACCTATATTGCTAATCCTGGCTGACCCGGCCTCTTGAACTTTTGAAGCATACAACACTGTTCCATTGTGGCGTCAGATATATTGCTTTATGATGTCAAATTTTTACGGGAACCTGTGTGATATCCAGTAATGGCAGACAAATAGCGATAAGGTGTATTTATACCATATCTAAAATTTAGCGCGCCATTATTTCCTCTCTGTATCCATAATAATGAAGCGTCACTAAAGTGACTTTGTACAAAATGTTGTAAGTCAGTTAGATTGTGATGTTTATTTTTTTTAAACAAAAACTATTTTACGGCATCATCAAACACTCACATGACTGATTTATATACTTTATTTTAAAATAAAAAGTACATGTATGCCGTATGGAAAGTTCTCTTCTTGGAATAATACACTGTTATTATAAATATAATTTGAAGACAAATGGAAGAAGGCAAAGAAAAATGCATGATTTTGTTTGTAGCCGAACGTCCAGTGGCAAATGCTTCATTCATGTTCAGATGAGTATATTTTTCTGAATTTCAGACTCCGAGATATCATTTATAATCGTTATGGATAAGTCTAGCTAAATTGACGAGATGGTGCAAATGTATAACCAGGCTCAAGCTAGCAGCCACTCGCTGGCCGCCACTTCGCTAGCAGCCAGTTTTCAGATATGTCTATAAACCCAAAAGTTGCAAAAGATTCAAACGTACTTTAAATGTTTTTATCAATCATATAATCACAAAATAATCTGTTTTTATATATGAGTGAGCAGCCGAAGACACTATTTATTTTTTTTTTCCTTCAAATTAACATGTAATTTCCTGTTCATTACTTTATTCGCTTTTCATATACCAAACAGCGTAATGCGCGCAATTTTAAATAGTAATGACATCGACATGACATCGACTTTTCCATAAGAAATCAATTTTGTGATATTGTAAGAAATAGCTTTCCATAGTCTCGGCATCCTGTCAAGTAGTTCCTAAAAAGTATCAATAGTTTTGCATTACAAGAATAAAAAATTACACTCGTGCTTCGCTATTTTTTTGTCAGACAAATTTGTTTTGACAAAAGATTCTACTTCTCAACAAGCGGAATGCGCTCACATTTGATTATACGAAAGGTTTATTTGTTGTACTTATGTATGGTGTGCACAGAAAATATAAATTAGCAATTTATGAAAGAAAAATTGGGGTAAGGCATTTTTTTTAAAATCTAACTTTGGACCCATGGTGAGGACAAACCATGAGTTGTCCCACCTGGACCTTTTGGCCCATTGGACCTTAGACCCTTACCTATCATTTGCACCTAGTGGGTAAAAAAGTATTGCCGTAGGGAATTTTTGACAGACTTTTGAAAATTTGGGGTAGGCATGTTTGACCCTTAAGACCTAAGTTCGGACCTATGGTGAAGACAAACTATGAGTTGTCCCACCTGGACCTTTTGGCCCATTGGACCCTAGCCCATTACCTACCATTTCCACCTAGTGGCTAAAAAAGTTTTGCCGTAGGGAATTTTTTACACTCTTTTAAAAATTGGGGTAAGGCATTTTTTTTTTAAATCTAACTTTGGACCCATGGTGAGGACAAACCATGAGTTGTCCCACCTGGACCTTTTGGCCCATTGGACCTTAGACCCTTACCTATCATTTGCACCTAGTGGGTAAAAAAGTATTGCCGTAGGGAATTTTTGACAGACTTTTGAAAATTTGGGGTAGGCATGTTTGACCCTTAAGACCTAAGTTCGGACCTATGGTGAAGACAAACTATGAGTTGTCCCACCTGGACCTTTTGGCCCATTGGACCCTAGCCCATTACCTACCATTTCCACCTAGTGGCTAAAAAAGTTTTGCCGTAGGGAATTTTTTACACTCTTTTAAAAATTGGGGTAAGGCATTTTTTTTAAAATCTAACTTTGGACCCATGGTGAGGACAAACCATGAGTTGTCCCACCTGGACCTTTTGGCCCATTGGACCTTAGACCCTTACCTATCATTTGCACCTAGTGGGTAAAAAAGTATTGCCGTAGGGAATTTTTGACAGACTTTTGAAAATTTGGGGTAGGCATGTTTGACCCTTAAGACCTAAGTTCGGACCTATGGTGAAGACAAACTATGAGTTGTCCCACCTGGACCTTTTGGCCCATTGGACCCTAGCCCATTACCTACCATTTCCACCTAGTGGCTAAAAAAGTTTTGCCGTAGGGAATTTTTTACACTCTTTTAAAAATTGGGGTAAGGCATTTTTTTTTTAAATCTAACTTTGGACCCATGGTGAGGACAAACCATGAGTTGTCCCACCTGGACCTTTTGGCCCATTGGACCTTAGACCCTTACCTATCATTTGCACCTAGTGGGTAAAAAAGTATTGCCGTAGGGAATTTTTGACAGACTTTTGAAAATTTGGGGTAGGCATGTTTGACCCTTAAGACCTAAGTTCGGACCTATGGTGAAGACAAACTATGAGTTGTCCCACCTGGACCTTTTGGCCCATTGGACCCTAGCCCATTACCTACCATTTCCACCTAGTGGCTAAAAAAGTTTTGCCGTAGGGAATTTTTTACACTCTTTTAAAAATTGGGGTAAGGCATTTTTTTTTAAATCTAACTTTGGACCCATGGTGAGGACAAACCATGAGTTGTCCCACCTGGACCTTTTGGCCCATTGGACCTTAGACCCTTACCTATCATTTGCACCTAGTGGGTAAAAAAGTATTGCCGTAGGGAATTTTTGACAGACTTTTGAAAATTTGGGGTAGGCATGTTTGACCCTTAAGACCTAAGTTCGGACCTATGGTGAAGACAAACTATGAGTTGTCCCACCTGGACCTTTTGGCCCATTGGACCCTAGCCCATTACCTACCATTTCCACCTAGTGGCTAAAAAAGTTTTGCCGTAGGGAATTTTTTACACTCTTTTAAAAATTGGGGTAAGGCATTTTTTTTTTAAATCTAACTTTGGACCCATGGTGAGGACAAACCATGAGTTGTCCCACCTGGACCTTTTGGCCCATTGGACCTTAGACCCTTACCTATCATTTGCACCTAGTGGGTAAAAAAGTATTGCCGTAGGGAATTTTTGACAGACTTTTGAAAATTTGGGGTAGGCATGTTTGACCCTTAAGACCTAAGTTCGGACCTATGGTGAAGACAAACTATGAGTTGTCCCACCTGGACCTTTTGGCCCATTGGACCCTAGCCCATTACCTACCATTTCCACCTAGTGGCTAAAAAAGTTTTGCCGTAGGGAATTTTTTACACTCTTTTAAAAATTGGGGTAAGGCATTTTTTTTTAAATCTAACTTTGGACCCATGGTGAGGACAAACCATGAGTTGTCCCACCTGGACCTTTTGGCCCATTGGACCTTAGACCCTTACCTATCATTTGCACCTAGTGGGTAAAAAAGTATTGCCGTAGGGAATTTTTGACAGACTTTTGAAAATTTGGGTAGGCATGTTTGACCCTTAAGACCTAAGTTCGGACCTATGGTGAAGACAAACTATGAGTTGTCCCACCTGGACCTTTTGGCCATTGGACCCTAGCCCATTACCTACCATTTCACCTAGTGGCTAAAAAAGTTTGCCGTAGGAATTTTTACACTCTTTTAAAAATTGGGGTAAGGCATTTTTTTTTAAATCTAACTTTGGACCCATGGTGAGGACAAACCATGAGTTGTCCCACCTGACCTTTTGGCCCATTGGACCTTAGACCCTTACCTATCATTTGCACCTAGTGGTAAAAAAGTATTGCCGTAGGGAATTTTTGACAGACTTTTGAAAATTTGGGGTAGGCATGTTTGACCTTAAGACCTAGTTCGGACCTATGGTGAAGACAAACTATGAGTTGTCCCACCTGGACCTTTTGGCCCATTGGACCCTAGCCATTACCTACCATTTCCACTAGTGCTAAAAAGTATTGCCGTAGGAATTTTTACACTTTTTTAAAAATTGGGTAAGGCATTTTTTTTTTAAATCTAACTTTGGACCATGGTGAGGACAACCATGAGTTGTCCCACCTGGACCTTTTGGCCCATTGGACCTTAGACCCTTACCTATCATTTGCACCTAGTGGGTAAAAAAGTATTGCCGTAGGGAATTTTTGACAGACTTTTGAAAATTTGGGGTAGGCATGTTTGACCCTTAAGACCTAAGTTCGGACCTATGGTGAAGACAAACTATGAGTTGTCCCACCTGGACCTTTTGGCCCATTGGACCCTAGCCCATTACCTACCATTTCCACTAGTGGCTAAAAAAGTTTGCCGTAGGAATTTTTTACACTTTTAAAAATTGGGGTAAGGCATTTTTTTTAAATCTAACTTTGGACCCATGGTGAGGACAAACCATGAGTTGTCCCACCTGGACCTTTTGGCCATTGGACCTTAGACCCTTACCTATCATTTGCACCTAGTGGTAAAAAAGTATTGCCGTAGGAATTTTTGACAGACTTTTGAAAATTTGGGGTAGGCATGTTTGACCCTTAAGCCTAAGTTCGGACCTATGGTGAAGACAAACTATGAGTTGTCCCACCTGGACCTTTTGGCCCATTGGACCCTAGCCCATTACCTACCATTTCCACCTAGTGGCTAAAAAAATTGCCGTAGGGAATTTTTTACACTCTTTTAAAAATTGGGGTAGGCATTTTTTTTTAAATCTAACTTTGGACCCATGTGAGGACAAACCATGAGTTGTCCCACCTGGACTTTTGGCCCATTGGACCTTAGACCCTTACCTATCATTTGCACCTAGTGGGTAAAAAAGTATTGCCGTAGGGAATTTTGACAGACTTTTGAAAATTTGGGGTAGGCATGTTTGACCCTTAAGACCTAAGTTCGGACCTATGGTGAAGACAAACTATGAGTTGTCCCACCTGGACCTTTGGCCCATTGACCCTAGCCCATTACCTACCATTTCCACCTAGTGGCTAAAAAATTGCGTAGGAATTTTTTCACTCTTTTAAAAATGGGGTAAGGCATTTTTTTTTAAATCTACTTTGGACCCATGTGAGGACAAACCTGAGTTGTCCCACCTGGACCTTTGCCCATTGGACCTTAGACCTTACCTATCATTGCACCTAGTGGGTAAAAAGTATTGCCGTAGGAATTTTTGACAGACTTTTGAAAATTTGGGTAGGCATGTTTGACCTTAAGACCTAAGTTCGACCTATGGTGAAGACAAACTAGATTGTCCCACCTGGACCTTTTGGCCACTTGGACCCTAGCCCATTACCTACCATTTCCACCTATTGCTAAAAAAGTATTGCCGTAGGGAATTTTACACTTTTTAAAATTGGTAAGGCATTTTTTTTTAAATCTAACTTTGGACCCATGGTGAGGACAAACCATGAGTTGTCCCACCTGGACCTTTTGGCCCATTGGACCTTAGACCCTTACCTATCATTTGCACCTAGTGGGTAAAAAAGTATTGCCGTAGGGAATTTTTGACAGACTTTTGAAAATTTGGGGTAGGCATGTTTGACCCTTAAGACCTAAGTTCGGACCTATGGTGAAGACAAACTATGAGTTGTCCCACCTGGACCTTTTGGCCCATTGGACCCTAGCCCATTACCTACATTTCCACCTAGTGGCTAAAATTTTTTGCCGTAGGGAATTTTTACACTCTTTATAAAATTGGGGTAAGGCATTTTTTTTTAAATCTAACTTTGGACCCATGGTGAGGACAACCATGAGTTGTCCCACCTGGACCTTTTGGCCCATTGGACCTTAACCCTTACCTATCATTTGCACCTAGTGGGTAAAAAAGTATTGCCGTAGGGAATTTTTGACAGACTTTTGAAAATTTGGGGTAGCATGTTTGACCCTTAAACCTAAGTTCGGACCTATGCTGAAGACAAACTATGAGTTTCCACCTGGAACCTTTTGGCCATTGGACCCTAGCCCATTACCTACATTTCCACCTAGTGGCTAAAAAATTTGCCGTAGGGAATTTTTTAATCTCTTTTAAAAATTGGCGTAAGGCATTTTTTTTAAATCTAACTTTGACCATGGTGAGACAAACCATGAGTTGTCCCACCTGACCTTTTGGCCCATTGGACCTTAGACCCTTACCTATATTGCACCTAGTGGTAAAAAAGTATTGCCGTAGGGAATTTTGACAGACTTTTGAAAATTTGGGGCTAGCCATGTTGACCCTTAAGACCTAAGTTCGGACCATATGGTGAAGACAAACTATGAGTTGTCCCACCTGACCTTTTGGCCCATTGGACCCTAGCCCATTACCTAACCATTTCCACCTAGTGGCTAAAAAAGTTTGCCGTAGGGAATTTTTTACACTCTTTAAAAATTGGGTAAGGCATTTTTTTTTTAAATCTAACTTTGGACCCAGTGAGGACAACCATTGATTGTCCCACCTGACTTTGGACCATTGGACCTAGACCTTACCTACTTCCAGTGGTAAAAGTATGCGTAGATTTGACAGACTTGAAATTGGTAGCATTGACCCTTAAACCATTCGCCTAGTGAAACAACATGATTTCCACCGACCTTTTGGCCTGACCAGCCTACCACATTCCTATGCTAAAAATTGCCGTAGGATTTTCACTCTAAAATGGAGCATTTTTTTAACTACTTGGACCATGGGACAACCAGATTCCCACTGACTTGCCCTTGACTAACCCTACTATTTGCACATGTAAAATATTGCGAGAATTACAACTTGAAAATTTGGTAGCATGTTGACCTTAGACCTAAGTCGGACCTATGGAAGACAACTATGAGTTGTCCACCGGACCTTTGGCCATTGGACCCTAGCCCTACTACATTTCCACCTATGCTAAAAAATTGCCGTAGGGAATTTCACTTTTTAAATTGGTAAGCATTTTTTTAAATCTAACTTGACCCATGGTAGGACAACCATGAGTTGTCCACCTGACCTTTTGCCATTGGACCTTAGACCCTACCTATAGTGGTAAAATTGCGTAGAATTGACAGCTTGAAAATGGAGAGTTGACTAACCTATGGACCATGGTGAGACAAACTATGATTGTCCCACCGCCTTGCATGACCAGCATTACCTACTTCCACTGCTAAATTGCCGAGGAATTTTACACTTTAAATTGGTAGCATTTTTTTAATCTACTTGCGTGAGACACATGTCCCACCTGCTTTGGCCATGACTTACCTTACATGGGGTAGGCATGTTTGACCCTTAAGACCTAAGTTCGGACCTATGGTGAAGACAAACTATGAGTTGTCCCACCTGGACCTTTTGGCCCATTGGACCCTAGCCCATTACCTACATTTCCACCTAGTGGCTAAAAAAATTTGCCGTAGGAATTTTTTACACTCTTTTAAAAATTGGGGTAAGGCATTTTTTTTTTAAATCTAACTTTGGACCCATGGTGAGGACAAACCATGAGTTGTCCCACCTGGACCTTTTGGCCCATTGGACCTTAGACCCTTACCTATCATTTGCACCTAGTGGGTAAAAAAGTATTGCCGTAGGGAATTTTTGACAGACTTTTGAAAATTTGGGGTAGGCATGTTTGACCCTTAAGACCTAAGTTCGGACCTATGGTGAAGACAAACTATGAGTTGTCCCACCTGGACCTTTTGGCCCATTGGACCCTAGTCCATTACCTACCATTTCCACCTAGTGGCTAAAAAAGTATTGCCGTAGGGTAATTTTTTACACTCTTTTAAAAATTGGGGTAAGGCATTTTTTTTAAATCTAACTTTGGACCCATGGTGAGGACAAACCATGAGTTGTCCCACCTGGACCTTTTGTCCCACCTGGACCTTAGACCCTTACCTATCATTTGCACCTAGTGGGTAAAAAAGTTTTGCCGTAGGGAATTTTTGACAGACTTTTGAAAATTTGGGGTAGGCATGTTTGACCCTTAAGACCTAAGTTCGGACCTATGGTGAAGACAAACTATGAGTTGTCCCACCTGGACCTTTTGGCCCATTAGACCCTAGCCCATTACCTACCATTTCCACCTAGTGGCTAAAAAAGTTTTGCCGTAGGGTAATTTTTTACACTCTTTTAAAAATTGGGGTAAGGCATTTTTTTTTAAATCTAACTTTGGACCCATGGTGAGGACAAACCATGAGTTGTCCCACCTGGACCTTTTGGCCCATTGGACCCTAGCCCATTACCTACCATTTCCACCTAGTGGCTAAAAAAGTATTGCCGTAGGGTAATTTTTTACACTCTTTTAAAAATTGGGGTAAGGCATTTTTTTTAATCCTAACTTTGGACCCATGGTGAGGACAAACCATGAGTTGTCCCACCTGGACCTTTTGGTCCATTGGACCTTAGACCCTTACCTATCATTTGCACGTAGTGGGTAAAAAAGTTTTGCCGTAGGGAATTTTTTACACTCTTAAAAATTGGGGTAAGGCATTTTTTTTTAAATCTAACTTTGGACCCATGGTGAGAACAAACTATGAGTTGTCCCACCTGGACCTTTTGGCCCATTGAACCCTAGCCCATTACCTACCATTTCCACCTAGTGGCTAAAAAAGTATTGCCGTAGGGTAATTTTTTACACTCTTTTAAAAATTGGGGTAAGGCATTTTTTTTAAATCTAACTTTGGACCCATGGTGAGGACAAACCATGAGTTGTCCCACCTGGACCTTTTGGCCCATTGGACCTTAGACCCTTACCTATCATTTGCACCTATGGGTAAAAAAGTATTGCCGTAGGGAATTTTTGACAGACTTTTGAAAATTTGAGGTAGGCATGTTTGACCCTTAAGACCTAAGTTCGGACCTATGGTGAAGACAAACTATGAGTTGTCCCACCTGGACCTTTTGGCCCATTAGACCCTAGCCCATTACCTACCATTTCCACCTAGTGGCTAAAAAAGTTTTGCCGTAGGGTAATTTTTTACACTCTTTTAAAAATTGGGGTAAGGCATTTTTTTTTAAATCTAACTTTGGACCCATGGTGAGGACAAACCATGAGTTGTCCCACCTGGACCTTTTGGCCCATTGGACCCTAGCCCATTACCTACCATTTCCACCTAGTGGCTAAAAAAGTATTGCCGTAGGGTAATTTTTTACACTCTTTTAAAAATTGGGGTAAGGCATTTTTTTTAAATCTAACTTTGGACCCATGGTGAGGACAAACCATGAGTTGTCCCACCTGGACCTTTTGGCCCATTGGACCTTAGACCCTTACCTATCATTTGCACGTAGTGGGTAAAAAAGTTTTGCCGTAGGGAATTTTTTACACTCTTAAAAATTGGGGTAAGGCATTTTTTTTTAAATCTAACTTTGGACCCATGGTGAGAACAAACTATGAGTTGTCCCACCTGGACCTTTTGGCCCATTGAACCCTAGCCCATTACCTACCATTTCCACCTAGTGGCTAAAAAAGTATTGCCGTAGGGTAATTTTTTACACTCTTTTAAAAATTGGGGTGAGGCATTTTTTTTAAATCTAACTTTGGACCCATGGTGAGGACAAACCATGAGTTGTCCCACCTGGACCTTTTGGCCCATTGGACCTTAGACCCTTACCTATCATTTGCACCTAGTGGGTAAAAAAGTATTGCCGTAGGGAATTTTTGACAGACTTTTGAAAATTTGAGGTAGGCATGTTTGACCCTTAAGACCTAAGTTCGGACCTATGGTGAAGACAAACTATGAGTTGTCCCACCTGGACCTTTTGGCCCATTAGACCCTAGCCCATTACCTACCATTTCCACCTAGTGGCTAAAAAAGTTTTGCCGTAGGGAATTTTTTACATTCTTTTAAAAATTGGGGTAAAAAAAATGATGATACAGGCTTAAACGAGTTGAAATAATATTCTTATTGAATTTTGGACTTTATATAGATAATTTAAATGGCATCTAAATTTCCAACAAAATTATACTTTTAGTAGATTTTCTAAAGGGAATTTAAAACACGAATAAATTAATTTTTTGTACGAAATCACTATCTTAAAGTATTTAAAAGACCGAAAGGAATCACAAATTCTATTTAAGTGATCATGAATTTTCAAACTTTTAAAATGAAAATTAGATGACATTGAAAGAGGACGGGAATGTGATACATGAAATCTAAAATACAATTTTGACCTGATAATTATCAAATAGCATTTAAAACGTTTTATGGAAAATTGGGTTAAAAACAAGAATCGATTCAATAGCATTCAAGAGTGTGGGATTACAAAATCAAAAATTAAATTTTTGAACCATGGAAATTAGTCAAAAACTAAACCGTTATCAAAACAAAATAATGTCATTGCGTTAGAAAAACAAATTGAAAAATGAAACTTCAATTAAACGAACAATAAATCATGTGACAAAATTCAGATTAGAAAATAAAATTAAGGAATACTAATACAAAAAAACAGCTCCGCAAAAATTGATCAAAACTAAATGGCCGAAGACAGGGAAAAGTCGTACAAAAATTTTTAATTAGAAAAGAAAAATTTGACAGAAAAAATATGGCAAGTGGTAAAAAAAAGAAAACGGGATGAGTAAAAATTGACATTGATTCATATCTTAAATGAACAAGTAAAATTTTATACTATAACTTTTTGCCACGGAAGGGTGGACAAAACACGGGCGAACAACTTTGTCAATTTATCATAGACAAGGTAAGTAAGGAAGATCAAGAGATGTTAGATAGAGATATAAATATCTCTGAAGTAGAAAAGGTACTAAAATTACTTAACAAAACAAATTCACCTGGCGAAGATGGTATAATATCAGAAT
>CM034360.1:46245060-46442946 GCA_019925275.1 Mytilus edulis | reverse complement strand
ACCATTTGACACCTAACAGTAAAAGGGAATTCCATCCCTCATATAATTGTCCCAAAATTTTCTTAAAGTATGGATAGTAATGTAGAAGAGTTCTGCTTGCCAATTTTTTTTATTTAGTTATATTTTTACCTAGCCTTGGTTTCTCTGGTACGTCTTTTGAGCCTCGTTTCACATATTTCATCAACCAATCAAATATTTGTACATCACAATGAACAGAAATATCTACTTCTTCCCAACGCTGAGCATCTGTTGATAAATATTCTGCAAAATATTTCATTTCCTGGACCAAAAGATCACGAGGACAATGGAAGTCTTGCTTCACTAAAAGAGAGAAAAGATTTATAATTCATTCACTCAAATCAGATTGAAACATTTAGATCGAAAGATTTGCAACTAAATTTTTTGGCCATAATTGTCATTGACATACCATATATACAGCTCTCTTGTTATTGTCGAGCCTTCAACTTTAGTCGAAAAAGCGAGACATAGCGATCCTACATTCCGTCAGCGGCGTCGTCCACAAATATTCACTTTGTGGTTAAATTTTTTGAAATTTTAATAACTTTCTTAAACTATCCTGGATTTTTACCGTACATGGACAGAAGCTTCTTACAATCAAAAGCTAGTATCTACAGGAATATTTTTATTGATTTGTTTCCTCATTTTTGTTGAGAGTGTGATTAACAGCAAATGTAGGCGAGACACTGGGTTCTGCAAAACCCTTGCGAACTATTTTGGATATTTTCAGTTCTTTGATATCCAGAGATTTGAAGAGATTTCCCCTTTTATAATATTGGTCTCTGCTTGAATACATAAACAAGCTCTGTGCAAATCTTGTCACATAATAATTATTTTACCATCAGTTCTATTTTTAATTAGGGTTTTGCAAAAAAGAATATCATTTAATCAGAAATTTTAAAATCTAAAAATGTTTGTTTCCTTCGTTCTGTTTTAAGTAATTATAAGAGTCATATTGGTTGATTTACTACTTACAGCTTTTAGCTTCATCACAGACATGTATAGTCATAACAGGGCTGTAAAAAACAACAATTATTAAAAAATTATAGTCACAAAAGCTGTAGTATTGATATTGGTTAATATTGCTTTTCATAGAAATAAAAAAAAATCCCTTATTACTACAGAATAACATTCCTGTAAATTTAAAAATCAATGTGTACATTTAGGAACATGTTTTAAAAATGCAAATAATCAAAAGTTTACTGAAATGAAAAATTATGAATATGGCTATTAAGTTACAAATATGACATGATAATGCACATCTAAGAACCCAAAACACATCTTGCTTAGAGAATTAAAAGTAGTTTTCATTACAATAATGATATCTGAACCAAATTAAGCATTAATATTAACAAAGCATACATTTTTATCTTGCAAGCAGCTAATAAAAGTTGGTACTTATTTATAACTTTCTTCTGAAAGCCGTTTTGAGCTAATCATATGGTGTGGACAACTAGCATTTTATGTTAACCTGAAGAAGTGTATTTTGTTTGGTTGCTGTTACATTGACACTTACTGTAGATCTGATTTATTTCTACCATATTTTGAGTTATTCATCCATTATTCAAACTTACCCTTGATCATCACTGTTTCGTCCACTTTGTTTACTTTTTGATTCATTTGTGTCTTTGCTATCTTTATCTCCTATTAAATATAAAATATTGATAATGTAAAACAAAGCAAATTAAAGCACAGAAATTCAATATATATCATTCTAGCGTTATTATTGGTCAATATCTGATATGGTTTTGAAGTGACTGATTTGTGCTTAAAATAGCAGATCTGGTAGCAGAAATTCTGAAATATAAAGTTGAAATGTAGGTTTTTCACAAGGAGTCTAATTTTCACGATTTATTGTGCAAAATCTGTTAGCAATTTAAAATCACATTTTTCTTGTCATGGATTCTTATCTACAAAATGTACTTCAATCATGTTAAAGAACAAATTAATGGGATTTGATATTTCCATGATTTATCTTTTCATAAAATTAGTGAAAAATAAATACAATTATGTTTCCCGCTTATTTTTTAAATTCCTTTTGGTTAAGGCAGCAAAACTGAAATAATCAATTCCTCAGCTTTTTTTAACACATTTGACTCTAATATATAATTGCCCACCTTTCTGTGATGCAGATCCTGGTAAACTACCTCCAGTTTTACTGCTAAGATCAGATTCTGTCAGACTGACTTGCGATGAAGCTCCAGGAATGGTGTAATTTTTCTCAAACTGATTCATAGCATATACATCCCCTGTCAGCAATAACTCTTCATATCGTCTTGCAACCTGAATTGAATTTAAACCAATGAAAAATAAAATAACAAATGTTTTAGTGAACAAATTCCAATATTTTCATCTGAGTTTGTACCTGGTAACAGCTAACTATAATAAGAAAAGACTGTCTGTGGAATGAAAAATCTTAAGATTTTACTTCTGTGAATAAATTCTTTTTTGTTAGGATCTAAATCCGCACTATGTTCAATAATGTTGCAAGTTATAAAAGTTTTTGTATTCATATCTGGAGAGATGACAATTATTTCCTATACACAAGTACACATGTATCTGTAAAAGTATTACCTGTCCAGGAGAAGATCCAGGTATAAGCCTAGCAATAGCTTCCCAATTCTTTGTCTGTAACTCATTAAAATCTTGTGATGATATCAGTGTTTTAAGGATAAGGTCAAGGGCAACTCCCACACGAGATGTTGGTTCCAAGACATTCATTATCATTCTCTAATCTATAAAAGAAAAATGATAAAATTGAATACTAGGATTGACACATTTACAATGTAAAGCAGGAATCACCAGACTACTGTAAAAGCAGAAATTTTCGTGGGGGATTTAATTTCGTTTATTTCGTGGATAAGAACTTTCCACGAAATTAAAACCCCAACGAAAATTTAACTGTAGATTTACATTGTTTTATGATGTGACTAAATCATATTGACATTATAAAGTTGATGAACAAAAATGCAGACAATGAAATAAATAGGTTAATTGATTAGACACCGATATTCAAAGGTTTTCTTAAAGTCAGATGATAATTCTAATCCTTTGTTTGTACAGTAATTAATAATCATGAAGTACTGTCAATCAATGTCCTTTAATAGTCTAATAATGCGTCTGTAATGCCCTCAAGTCGTTATACATTTATTACACAATCATTGTCCTTGGATAAAACATCAAAGGTGTGTAAAAGCCAATTAGCGTGTGCAGGTTACAACCCTTGATTAGTGCTCACTGTTACTGTGAGATGCAATTATTGATTTTTCCCATCGGCGAAAGTTCAGATCAGTTTTGATTAGTATTGACAATTATAAAGTGACATTTACATAATTTTTTTCTTAACTTAAAAACCACGAAAATTAATCCCCATGAACTTATTTTTGAATACAAAACCACAAAATTTTAACCCCACGAAAATTAATGTTTATACAGTATTTAAGGATTGTGCTCCTCCACTCCTTTAATATTCACACACCATTCTTGCATAGCTAGCACAACTTCTGATTTTCTCAGCACAATTAAGAGAGTATAATGGAGAAGGATGATGAAAAAATTTTTTTTTTTAGTAACTATGATAAGTTTTTAATATTTATCATTAAGAGTTTAAGAATTATACAGTCAGGATTCTACTTCGTCAGAATTATCTCCCCATTACGCCAGTTCATTTTCACAATCGTAGAAATGGAAGCCATTGTAGGGATGACGCGCTACCAATTTTGCTCATGGAAACCGATAAATTTATCCACATTGCACCATTACGATCCTTATATGTCAGTTGTATTTTAAAAGACAAATGTATCAACTAGCTAATGAGCAGTTAATGATCTTGTCTGCATTGATTCAACTTCAAACTATTGTCTGATCGGTTGTCTGGTGGAATTTTCGAAAATTCCTAAACATTTAAAAAAAATCTAAATAAAAATTTCGTGGAAGGGCAGACTAGATTTTTTTAGTGTATAAAGACTATAAACCCTAGTTTTCACACACAAAAAATTATATTTTTTCAAAGATATGCATTTTCATCATCCAACTTGAAAGACTGTCGTCAAGTACTTTCAGTAAAAAAATAGATATTCGAACACACCTTCTCTGTTTTTGTGACTCATTAGATAGGTATTTCACTTGACCCATATATTTCATCTTTTAGTACTGATATTTTTTTGTGTTATAAAGTCAATCTGTAGCTTTGATATATAAAAATAATAGAATCTGAAGCGAGACGATGTATGAAATAATCTTACTTTGTACGATATCAAGACAAAATATTCAACTCAAACACGCCCTAACATAAAATAATGCACTTGATTTTCTCTTTTCGATACAATTGTTACCCATTTTTTGGATTTTTTTCTTTAGTCACATAATGGAAGGGCAGACATGAAAATTTTTGAACTAATAGATTGGTATGTTTTCCGTCCGTGGTAATTTTTTCAAAAAAATCAGAGGTTATGCATTTTCTTCATCCAACTTGAAAGATAACCATGTCGTCGACTTGAAATCTAATTGTTCTGCTTAACTATGTACTAGATAAATTGAAAACTTATGCCAATGGTGTTTTTAAAATAAAACACCTCGTAATTGAGAAGAAAATTGTAATTTTAAAATTGAGAATGGAAATGGGGAATGTGTCAAAGAGACAACAACCCGACCAAATAAAAAACAACAGCAGAGGGTCACCAACAGGTCTTCAATGTAGCGAGAAATTCCCGCACCCACAGGCGTCCTTCAGCTGGCCCCTAAACAAATATATACTAGTCCAGTGATAATGAACGCCATACTAATTTCCAAATTGTACACAAGAAACTAAAATTAAAATAATACAAGACTAACAAAGGCCAGAGGCTCCTGACTTGGGACAGGCGCAAAAAAGCGGCGGGGTTAAACATGTTTGTGAGATCTCAACCCTCCCCCTATACCTCTAACCAATGTAGTAAAGTAAACGCATAACAATACGCACATTAAAATTCAGTTCAAGAGAAATCCGAGTCTGATGTCAGAAGATGTAACCAAAGAAAATAAACAAAATGACAATAATACATAAATAACAACAGACTACTAGCAGTTAACTGACATACCAGCTCCAGACTTCAATTAAACTGACTGAAAGATTATGATTTCATCATATGAACATCAGGCACAATCCTTCCCTTTAGGGGTTTAGTATCATACCATCATAACATATATGAGAAGAACATAACCCGTGTCATGCCAACAACTGTTTTTAGAATAAATGTGTTTAGTTCCGATGCAAAGACCTTATCAGTGACTCAATATTAACGCCAAAATATGCAATCTTTAATGAATTGACAACAGTATCGTAATTATATCCCTTCTTAATAAGTCTATTCAAAGGTTTTGTAAGTTTCTGAGGTGAATACTGACACCTTTGTGCTTTATAAAGAATATTACCATAAAAAATTGGATGTGAAATACCTGAACGTATTAGAAGTCTGCATGTTGAGCTATATTTACGAATGATGTCTTTATACCGATGATAAAATTTAGTAAATGTTTTGACTAGTTTGTGATATCGAAAACCCTGGTGTAATAATTTTTCAGTAATACATAAATTTCTCTCGTTAAAATCGAAAACATTGTTACATACACCAGCGAATCGTACAAGTTGAGATATATAAACACCGTAAGATGGTGACAAGGGAACGTCACCATCTAAAAACGGATAATTAACGATAGGAAATGAAAAATCATCCCTTTTATCATAAATTTTAGTATTCAGCTTTCCATTAGTGATATAGATATCAAGATCGAGAAAAGGGCAGTGGTCATTGTTAGTATTAGCTTTATTTAAAGTAAGTTCAACAGGATAAATTTCATTAATATACATACTGAAGTCGTCATTATTGAGAGCCAAAATATCATCCAAATATCTAAAAGTATTATTAAATTTGTTTATCAGATGTTGTTTCGATGGGTCTTTGCTTATTTTTGTCATAAATTGTAACTCATAACAATACAAAAACAGGTCCGCAATAAGTGGTGCACAGTTAGTCCCCATTGGAATTCCGATAATCTGACGATATACGGAATCTCCAAAGCGAACAAAAATGTTATCTAGTAAAAATTCAAGGGCATATATAGTATCAAAGCATGTCCAATTAACATAGTTTTTTTGTTTATTGCTACTAAAAAATGACCTAAAAGAGTTTGAACATATATATTCACATTCTGATTTTTTGAATGCCCATTTAATTAGGTGTGTGAATTTTTTCTTAATGAGAATGTGAGGCAATGTGGTATACAGGGTAGAAAAATCAAAACTTTGAACAGATTCAAAATCACCAATAATTTTGTAATTTTGTTTGTTTCTATTAACTTTTAAAATTTTTGTCACTATAGTAAACAATACAGTACACATTTATTGCCTTCTCTAACAAAGAGCTTTCGATTCTTTTGTTCTATTTCAACCGGGTTTCCGACTGTATACATTTCCCTGAATGCACAATGTAAACACACAAAAACATCCATGTAAATTTTACACCATAATGTATTGCATAAAAGGTATAAAAATTTTCAACACCAAAAATGATCATTAAGAATGACAGATTGTTTTGTTTGAAGAATGTAGTATGACCAGCTGGGCTAAAGACCTGAAAAGACCTGAAGATATATGACTCAAATTATTCAAATTGCAATAAATTAACTTTTTTATTATTTAATGGATTTTCATCAAGTTAGAATTTTATTAAATGTTAATATCCATTTTTCATTAAAATTAAAATGTTATAAATAAAAAACAATTTTTGATGTTAAAAGTTGGACCTAAACAGAGAAATGAAAAGACCTGAACAGACCTGAAAATATATGGTTGGACTTGTTCTAACTTCAATAACTTTTTTAATATTCAATGGATAGCTTTCAACTATAGATTTCTGTAGTTTTATTTCAGACAATTTGCAAGGTTTGTTTTGTTTTACTTGTGTTTTTGTTTTATGATTCTTTTTGATTCTGGTCAATAATTTCTTGCTTAACAATATATGACTTATTAAAGTCGTATTTTGTCTTGCTTTAAAGGGAGACAAATCCTAAAACTTACAAATTTAGACCTCTACAAGTCAAAAGCAGATTCAGACTTATTTAATTATGTCTGATCTCTGACTGATTAATATGTCAGTTCATGTGAAATATTCTTTAAATCAATCATGTTGTCAGTATTAAAGAGTTTAGCAGTAATTCGGTACTGATTTTTTATTGTATGTTTTTATGAACCTATATTAACAGTCAGAGCTCAGACATAAAAAAGTCGATTTTTCTTTTGGACTTAAAGAAGTCAAAACATGTATTTATTATAAAAATGTGTTTTCAATTTTAGACTTATCTAAGTCAGAAAATGACAGACTTGTTTAGGTCTATTTATGTTGATGAAAAAACTTAATTTTACTTGCAAATTGGTGGCCAAAAGTACACCACCTATGACTGCAAAAACCTGTCGGAAAGTTCACAAGGACTTTAGCTATCTATATTTAAGAATCTAATTGAACATCCTTACTAAACACAGATGTTTTACCTCATTAACTGTGGTTCCAGATGGTTGCATTGTAAGGTTAATTAACATTATCTCCGATTTTTTAGACTCTCATTCATATTTTTCTTTAGAAGACAAAGCATTGTCTTTCAATGTTGCCATTATTTGATTTAGATGTATGACCTGTTTATAAATATGCGTGGGTCTTGAAGTTAACCAATTTTAATAGTGGGCAGACTTTCACAATGGAGGTACAAATGGTGTGAAAAATACGGGAAAACATCATTAAAACAGAGCAATTTCTTGGAAACATGCATAGGATTTCCTATACTTTCATACTATTTCCACCTCTTTCCAAAAAATCTGCCCCTATCCAAAATGGCCGAACTAACCGTGAAGAGCCCTATATTTGCAACTTTTTGATTCTGGTCAATACTTCTTGCTTAACAATATATGACTTATTAAAGTCGTATTTTGTCTTGCTTTAAAGGGAGACAAATCCTAAAACTTACAAATTTAGACCTCTATGAGTCAAAAGCAGATTCAGACTTATTTATGTCTGAGCTCTGACTGATTAATATGTCAGTTCATGTGACATATTCAATATGATCAAGAGACAAGATTAAATAAAGAGAGAGTGCAAGCTGATAAAACTGATGTATGATTCCAGCAATGGAAAACAAATAGTGATAAGGAGTGTACTTAGTATAAGGGCTTGATAAAATCTGTGTCGGTTCTGTTCCTAGGGTATGACTTTGAAAGGGGTACAAACTTTCCATAGAACTGTAACTATCATTTGACTATTGGACGCTGCAAAAATTTTAACGATTGATTAATACTACTAGAAGAGTCAAATACTTAAAAGGTCTTCATGCATAAGTCTCACTGTCAATGCATCAATATATTTTTATTTATTGAAATAATTTCCCAGACCCACTTGGATTTTTTTTTAAACGTTTGCCTAAATCAATGCACAAACTGTAGACACTTGCTTTGTCTTTAAGATTTATCCTCAATAGATACATTTGACTAGTATTTATTACGTGAAAACGCCTTTAATGGGATGAAGTGTCCTAAAAACGACCGTTCTACTCCAGTAACCAAGTGCGTTCTTCCATTTTTAAACAATTCGAAATTTTATTGATCACAATGGATAAAACGAATCAAAATTTATTTGATCTTTTTCGTTAATTCTTTTGAGAAGGAGATTGAAAATATAAAAAACATAAAGTTTTGAGTCGAAAATTATGTACCTTTCCGTTTAAATTTGAATAAACAATCATATTTTCAATATGACTAAGTTCGTTTTGTCTGAAAATCCAGAATCTGAAAATTCTAAAAATGTCGAAACGAAAACGATTAGAACAAGACCGCGAAGAGGATTTGAGAGATTTCGAAGATTTAGACGACGAAGCAGCCCGGAGATTCAAAGATAAACATTCCTTAGATAGTGACGAAGAAGATGAAAACACTGGAAAATATGACATATTGGATGAAGATGATATTGAAGGTTTGCAAGCAACTCGGAATGGCATTCGTATCTATTTGGACTTGTCCCTGTCTTGTTTTATTCTAGATCTTCTTCTTCCAATAATTCGCATACCACCTCTGGCAGGGCCGTAACTGCCTATGAGGCAGGCGAGGCAACTGCCTCCCCTGAATTTTCGACACCAAAATTTGTTCTAAGGGGCCTCAATCGGCGGCCCCAAATCCCTGCCTCCCCTGAATTCGAACCCTAGTTACGGCCCTGTCTGGTGTATTATCGCAAATGACTATTTACACAAATCCGGTTGAAAGACATCGTGGTGTTATATACAATTAAAACTGAAATATCTTACATGAAGCAGGTGTCTTGAGGCTGTCTTTGAATCCTGCCAAAGTGGAAGCTGTGACGACAGCAGATGGTAGTTCATTCCACAGACGAATTGAAGGGGGTCTCATGGGGGGGTTCTGATCCCGGATCCCGCTTACTGTTTTGTCAGATTCCTGTATCCCGCTTATACTATGTACCTAAGCAATTCTCATTTTTTTTGTAATTTTCCGTGTCCTGCTAGACCTTAATTCCCGTTTTCACGGCACAATAATTTGAATTTTCTGTGTCACACTTACGAAAAAAGCGGCAATCCCGTGTCATGCTTAGACCCCAATGAGACCCACATTAAAGATGGAAAAAATGATTGCTGGTGGTTTTGATCTACATAGCACTATTTTCGGTCTTGATACATATTTCAGATATACATTTTTGAAAAAGCGCCACAAATATGCATAAATATTAATAATGACTGTTCCGTAGTACCACACTTTTCTAACATGTCTAAGTGTGATGAAAACAGGTTGCACTAATGACAGGACGACTGACCGGATAGTGACAGGACGGTTGACCGGATAAGACAAAAAAGTCAAAAGTTTTTTGTTATTCGGTAGATTTTTTAAATATTTACAGACTTTAAAGATATCAAACTATATTTTATGAAAATAAAACAAAAAAAGTGAAAATAATCATTTTTGAGCCAAAAAAGTTGACTGGACGGTATTCGACTCGCCGATATACGCTCTGTCTATATATATATTCAACTGGTCGACAACAAGTGTTAATATCTCTTTTGTTTTACAATATTTGTCCATGAAATTCAGGAACCTGTGAGATTTATGAATATATTATACGAACATATAAACTTGATAGCAAAAAAACATGTTTTTCTCAAAAAAAAGTTGCCTGGAGGTTATTCACCCTCTCCGATATACGCTATATTCAACTGGTCAACACAAGTGTTCATATCTCTTTTGTTTTAAAATATTTGTGACTCAGGCTATAAAAACGATTACAGTTTTGAACGATGGCGGAAGACAATTGAACGATGGCGCAGGACATTTGAACAATGGGGGGCGCCATCGTTAAACAGGCCACGGAGATCCCATCTGATGCATTGGTCATTCACTGATTGATATGACCCAGTGGGATTCGCCAGTATGATGTATTTGAACAAGTTGGGCAACCCTTTTCTTCAAAACTACCATTTTTTCTGATCAACTGGGAAGACAGGGGAAAGCTACAGGCATTATAGGTCTATCTTCAAAAATTATATTACTAAATACCAGTGCTGAAACCAAAAAGTCTCCCAACTTAAAGGGAATACTTTTGAAACTATTATGCATTTTTCTGCAAAGAACCAACTGGTGTTTTTCTACCATTTGTATTGTATTGGTAATCTTATTTTGTAAAAATGTTTTTTAGAACATTATTTCCAATGGACAAAAAGACATGCTATGAAAGTTATATATAGTAGCGCTAAAATTTGTGAGATCTGAACTGGTTGAAAGTCAGAGCATATATTACTAGGTGTGTTAAAAGTTTATCTGTAATCTTGAAATTTATCAAATTTCTTCTTTGATTGGATTCTAATTACCAACTGATTATAAGGTAATTCAATAAAATGTATATTGATGTCATTGATGTCTCAGGTTTGAAAACTTTATTGACTTGTTATTTGGCTTAATTGGTGATTACCACAAGTGTCAAAGTTAATTCCGTCTGGTCAACTTTTTTTGAAGAAAAACATTTTTTTTACTAAAAAGTTTATATTTTCATATCATATATTTATTGATCTTACAGATTCCTCAATTTCATGGACAAATATTTTAAAACAAAAAGAGATATTAACACTTGTTGTCGACTAGTTGGACATATGTGTAGCGTAAATTGGCGAGTAGGAAATCTGTCCGGTCAACTTTAATTGCTCAAAAATATTTTGTTTCACATATTTTATTTTCATAAAATATAGTATAATATCTCTAAGGTCAAATATTAAACAAATCTACAGAATAACAAAAAAAGTTATGACTATTTATATCTTGTCCGGTCAACCGTCCTGTCACTATCCGGGCAACCGTCCTGTCATTAGTGCTTCCCAATGAAAACAAGAAGAGTTATCTCCTTTTAGAAGAGTGCTCACAGTTGACACACAAAAATATATGCTTATGTCGTAAATGTTATACTAGTCAGAGATCTGTATCTGTATGGGTACGTCATAGCTACCAATTCTGGCTTTTATACAATGGAGATTACTCTCTGACGTCCAACAGCTGTTTTGACAATGTTTGACAGCCAAGCTTGTCTGGTAAAACAGCCCTTGGACGTCAGAGTAATCTCGGAATAATGTTATGCGAGGTGTTTTGATTTCCCTAAAATTAACTCTTTACTTCTTTAATACAATCAGGTCAGGTCAAACAGGCCCTTCAGGCTTCATTCATAAAATTGAAATTTGAATCTCGCTTTTTATACAGTATAATATTAAACTAGTCATACCTAATAAAATCTCCAAAGTCAGTGGTGTTTTATCTCTTCAAGGCGATTTCTGAACTTTGTAACTAACATGACTAACAGTCCTGCAATTCAGTGTTAAATGAAAGTTTTAAAAACTAGGATTGCATCTCATTGAACTTGATTCTCTTAACAATATTTTTAGCATCTATAAAAGTAACATGTAAGCCAAAAAAAAATAGTGTCTCGAGACAGAGATATTAAAAAACACTCTTGGGAGAATTTTATTTAAACTCAACAAAAAATTCAAAAGATATCTAGGCATTTGATTAAGTTTGTTAAGGCTTAAATCAAGAGGTGAAATTTAGAAAAAAGAACAATTTAATTGACCTTATTTGTTGTCTTTTTTAGGTCAGGAAGATGGCACCATGGATTTTGATGGAGAAATACAAATTACACCCTTCAACATGAAGGAAGAACTAGAGGAAGGACATTTTGATAAACAGGGAATGTATATCCATGATAAAAAACAGGTGTGTATAATTATTGAGATCAATTTCAAATAAATAATGTCTTAGGAATAATTTAATGCCTCCAAAAAATGCCTTAATATTATTATACTGGAACAGCAAAGCATAGAATATCAAAGAAGACAGAGTTTTTAGATTTGATGTTCTTATAATAGCATCAGGGGTCGAATTTAAGCTTTTTTGTGTACTGGCCAGCTGCACCAGTGGACTAAAAATCTACTGATCCTGCTCCAAATCTACTGGTCCTGCACAAATGAAGTTCATTTGACAAACACTAATATAAATGAGAAATGTTTACATTTATTTTCATGATTTTCCCTTCCTTTGTTTCCTCTCCTTTATTCTCGTACTGTTTTAGTGCTGTTCTGATTGTTCTTTAGCAAATAAAGAATCTAACTTAAAATTTGAAGATCTCGTTACAAAAATACATTTCTTATCTAGGTCTGTCACTGCAAATTGTTCACATGATATACATAATACAATCCATTACATTGCAATCAACTATAGAATTAAACCATTCGCATTTTTTTACGTATGATTTTTGATTATTTACGTTTCTTTTTGTCAATTTCATAAACTTTATTAAGATCTTCCATTTGGATGTCACTTATTTTTTAATTTTTTGGTCCGTCTATTTGACTCATTCCAAAAATTTCCACATTTTGTGTTGTTGTGAAGGACGCTCAACCTCGATATTAATAAAAACTTAATCAATTGTAATATTTAGTACCTCCAGTACCGTGTAATTGATTTGGCAGGTAAACTGTTTTGTAAAAAAAACGAAATTGCGATTCGATCAGGGATTTTATCGACAAATTTCTACTGGTCTGCCGGACCACCAGGTAACAAAATATACTGGTCCCGGACCACCGGACCAGCACTAATTTCGACCCCTGATACATAGCATTAATAAAATATTAAGGCATGACAGTGAAGTTTTGTTGTTATCTTTGAATTCTGTTAGACTGGAACCCTGCCTTTAACAGCTACCATGGCAGGTTATTCCAAAAGTAGCCTTTGATTGATATTGATTTGTAAATTAATAATATAAAGTGATGAAAATAATACTTAGATTTCATGCTTTCTGTTGTGTTTACTTTATCAGTACATTTTGTGTTAGTCTTTTATACATTTTAAAATTATGCTACTCCTGTAAAAATGTACAAAATGTAGCCATAGCAATTAACAAATACATAAGTTTTCTTGAAAACAAATAAATGGTAGGCAATTTATAGGTCACACCTAAAAAAAAATAACAAAAGACAAACAATAATGGATTCCACATGGTCCGTATAGCCTGATTTAAAAATGGCAAATTATGTGATCTTCATGTAATGTAAAAATAAGAAGATGTGATATGATCAGGGGTCGAATTTAAGCTTTTTTGTGTACTGGCCAGCCGGACCAGTGGACTGAAAACTCTACTGGTCCGGCTCCAAATCTACTGGTCCTGCAAAAATGACATTCATTTGACAAACACTAATATAAATGATAGATGTTTAATTTTATTTTGATGCTTTCGTTTACATAAGTTAGACAGGAACAAATTACAAGGGATAGTCTTGATTCTGATTTTGATAAAGGCTTTGATAATCTCAGTGATTTTCTTTATCAAAATCAGGATCAAGGACAGAAAAAGTATCAACATTGTCTTCCACGTCATTGCAATCCTCACGACGACCATAGGGTGCCTGACTGGGTCGTCTGGATAGCATGTACATTTCTAAATATGTTCACCAACCTTCTGAAAACGTTTTGATTTAAAGTTTGAATAATTTTCTGTTCTGATTGCTCATGTGCAAGTACAGAATCCAATTTGAAATTTGACGATCCAGTTACGAAAATACATTTCCTATCTAGGTCTGACACTGCAAATTGTACAGTTCATTAAATTCCAATCTACTATAACAGCTGGCACAGTCTGTCTACCAACAGACTGGTTACTACATTGTAACTAAGAAATAAAAGATGGCACATACTTAAAGAGTAGGGTCTATAATTAAAGTTGTTACATGTACATGTATGTTACTATTGATATATTTTAAAGGGCATTAAAGACAGCTGGATAGAAAATATAGATTGGGTTAAAATAAAGGAAAGAGCAAAAAAAGATGAAAATGACGATGATGAATCAGATGAAGAAACACCATTAGATGAAACACAGATTTACAAGGAACTTTTAGAACTTCTAAAACCAGGGGAGACCATCTTAAAAGCATTACGGAGACTAGGAGCAAAAGGCGAGAAGCTCTCTGCAAGTCAGCGTCTTAAGCTTAAAAAACAAAAAGTTGAACTGAAAGATGTTCAGTCAGAGGAAGATAAGATAAATTTTGAAAAATTGACTGAATTGGCCAATAGACTGATCTCTAATGGAAATATGGATGCATATGAATTAACATGCGAAAAGTTAAATTTTCTTGTTACTAAGGCAACAAAATCATCAGAAGATTCACGGACGGTTATTCCTGAAGGTATTGATGATGATGATGCATTAGATATGTTTGCTGATAGTATTGATTCCAAAAAGGAGGAGAAATCAGTGAAGTTTTCTGAAGAAACTAAATCAGATATTGTTGGGAAGTCTGAATCGAAGGAAGATAAAGGTAGGTATTAGTACAAGATTTCTACTAACATGTATAAGCAAGAATAAATCATATATGCCTGTTACCTGCCTACTGGCAGAAAAAAATAAGGTAAAACTGTAGGTAAAATAGTTTTATTTCTTAAAATATATATAAAAAAAAAAGACTTTATGATAATGGTCAGGTCTTTAGCAGTGCTTCACCATTAATGTCTGGACTAAGATATTGCTTAACCAAAATTATCGATAAAATATGTTAGGTTAAACTAAAAATTTAGAGTATGTCATGTATGTAGAGAGGCAAGAAACAAAATCTATATTTTTGGGGGGTCTTAGTTACAATTTTAAATACTTGAAATACTTAACCTTGATATTATTCATAAATATATATAGATAAAAAAAAAAAACATTTTAAACCTGGCGTAAATCATGAAAAAACGTTGATGACGTCACGATCACAACAAAATTATGTCAGCCAATCAGAAGATGTGTTACATCCAAAATTAAATTCATAAATATGTATAAACATTTTAATTAAATTTAAACAAACCTTAAAGTATTTGAAGGTGCCTTGTTGGACAAGTGGTCGTAGTAGCTTAGTGATAGCTATCTATAGCAAGCAATAGCCTTTCAACCCCTGCTCGTGGCTTCCTTGTGTTAATTTGGCTACATTCTGTGTTTTACAGGTGCAAGTAAAATGATTATCACATTTATATATAGCTTTTGTTTTTAAATTCCTGTTAAAGATACATTCAGAAAAGCACCATATGTATAAAGTGTAAATATAGCTCCTTAGGTATCAAGCTATATACATCCTTGGCTTGAAGGTTTTGTTGTTTTGGCATTCCTCTTGAAGGTAAATTCAGAAATGCACCAAATTTTTATTCGTTATCTTTGACAGGAGGAGGAGGTGACAAGAAAGATTCATTAAATGAGGTCAGGTGGGAATATAAATGGGAAAATGAAGATAAAGAAGAAATCCATGGTCCATACACAAGCCAACAGATGTGTGATTGGGCAGAGGAGGACTACTTCCCTGATGGAGTGTTTGTCAGAAAAGTCGGAGCAGAAGGACAATTTTATAACTCTAAAAGAATTGATTTTGAATTATATACGTAAAATGAATCTAAATCAATTATCATTACAATCATGTTATCATTAAACCATGTCAATTTAAATTTAAAGGAATACCAAATAAATTGTTTGATAATTATCTGTTGATCAGATATTATTTATGATATCTAAAGTCATACAATAGATAGGTTTCAATTTTACTTAATTTAAGTTTGAGTTATTTCCCTTGGTTGCAATTTTAATATGTTGTTACTGATGACAAAATAGAGGTCAAGTTCAATAATGACGATTTTGACTTTTACCGTTCAGGAGTTATGGTTCTTGAAAGATTGAAAAATGGTGTTTCCAGTCGTGTCCGTGCATTTTCTCATGAACTATTCAACCAAAGCTTTTAAAAATTTTATATGTTGTTACTGATGACAAAATAAAGGTCAAGTTCAATAATAACGATTTTGACTTTTACCGTTCAGGAGTTATGGTTCTTGAAAGATTGAAAAATGGTGTTTCCAGTCGTGTCCGTGCATTTTCTCATGAACTATTCAACCAAAGCTTTTAAAATTTTTATATGTTGTTACTGATGACAAAATAGAGGTCAAGTTCAATAATAACGATTTTGACTTTTACCGTTCAGGAGTTCTGGTTCTTGAAAGATTGTAAAATGGCGTTTCCATTCATGTTGTTGCATTTACTCATGAACCATTCAATCTAAGCTTTTTAAATTTTAATATTTTGATACTGATGACAAATTGGAGGTCAAATTTGATATTGACGATTTTCACTTTCACAATTCATCAGTAATGGTTCTTGTGATATTGCCAGGACACAAATAAATGTTAATAAATCGGTTTGCTGTCGTTGTGACAGCCTCTTGTACTTAATTTAAGATTGAGTTATTTCCCTTGGTTACAATTTTGTAATAGATTGATTTTCTTTTTTGTCTTACCAATGGGGGTTGTACAAAAAAGTCTCTTTAGAGATCCTTATTAGATTGTAGTGATGAATCAAACAAGGCTCAAAGAAATTAAAATTGTTAGAAAAACAACTAGTGTTCAGTATGAGAACTTGAATTTGGCTGAATTTTTTAAAGAATTTGTGCTCCTAGACTTCCAATATGGTAACTAAAAGGAAGTTATTTTTGCTCACATTTAGACAATTGAAACTTAGAATACCAAAAAGCTTGTATTAACAACAGGATTATACCAAAATAAATTTACTGCAATGATATATTAAACAGTTATAAGGTTAAAATCTTATTTACCCATGACCATATACTGATATACATGTTTCATTTGTTATTCTGTCTTTCTGCCTTATATGTGACTTGTCTGTACAGCCATGTTGAATATATACCTGTACCAAGCCAGTGGCGGATCCAGAACTTTGCCTAAGGGGGGGCCCACTGACTGACCTAAGGGGGGGCCCGCTCCGGTCATGCTTCAGTGATTCCCTATATAATCAACCAAATTTTTGTCACGAAAGGGGGGGCCCACGCCCCCAGGGCCCCCCCTGGATCCGCCTATGCAAGCACCTAGAGTACCATGCATTTATATGAACATCTAGAAGACTGCAACATGAAGTTTACTATCAAAAGTTATATCAGTGGATGATCTGCATCCCAGTTATGATCTTCAACATAAAAATTTTAAGGGAGTAATCAGTCGTCTGAGATCACATATGAATAGTTTGTGGTTGGTTAATGTCAGTATTATTTGTTTTTTTCATGCACCTGCCATATTGGCATGGGCATTAAGTTTTACTCTTGTCTGTCTGTCCCAAAATTGGTTTGTGTTCTCTAATTTTATTTTGCCTCAATCAAATGTTTTAACACTTATACACAATGCTTATTACCACAAAACACAGATCAAGTTTGAATTTTGGTGGTGTCACCTTTACTGTTCTTGAGTTATGCCCCTTTTACAAATGGAAAAATTGCTGAATTTTTGTTTCCGTTTTCTAACTTTAGTTTGTCTTAACCAAATGTTATGATGCTTATTACCACAAACTCAGATCAAGCGTCACTTTATTCCTTTTTCATTTATGTCCCTTTATAATGTTATATGCATAAGGGGCATCATCTGTGTCCTAAGTACACATTCTCCATCAATCGAGGTTTTCTTTTTTGTATTGGTTCAATATACAATGTACATACAGTATGAGTTTTGCTTATCTTTAGCTCACCTGACCTGAAAGGGTATCTATTTTTAAAAATGTGTCCAATGACCCAGCCTGCCAACCAACATGGCTGACATTGCTAAAAATAGGACATAGGGGTAACATTCAGTTTTTATATGACTGCAAATTTAATAATGCCATCATGTCGTTGTCTGTGTCGTCCGAAAAGACACATTTAGTTTCCGGACAATAACTTTAGTTTAAGTAAATTGATCTTTATTAATTTTACCAGGAGGTTCAATACCACTTAAGGAAGGTTGGGATTGATTTGGGTGTTATGGTCCTAATAGTTTTCGAATATGGGGCCAAATGGGGGGGGGCCCAAAATAAGCATTTAAGTGTTTTAAGTGTATGAATCTCTCTGAAATTATGCCACAAGTTCCCATACCATGAAGGGATAGTTAGTATTGATTTTGGGGTTTATGGTCCCAATAGTTTAGGAATTAGGGGCCCAAAAAGGGGGCCCAAAATATGCATTTTTGTAGTTTTCAAACAATAACTTGTGTTTAAGTGTTTAAATCTCTCTGAAATTATACCACAAGTTTCCATACCATGAAAGGATAGTTAGTATTAACTTTTGGGGGTTATGGCTCAAAATGTTTTGGAATTAGGTGCCAAAAAAGGGGAAAACTTGTTTTTTTGGTCAATGGACAAAAGCAGTGTAAGGGAGGTAATTCAAAAACATTTTACATACAATGTTGGGTATATCGGATTTAACTCCCTTACACTACTTGTAAATTATGTATAAAGGAATGTCAGGTTTCGGACTAATTGCAAAAAAAAGGGGGTGGTACTGTAGTTTTCATTTTTTATCCAAATTTCTCAAATTTCAAATTCTTGAAAAGTTTGAAGAAGAAATCTTTAATTGCTCAATTTTGTGCAACAGATTTGTAAGATTTTGACATTTGTTTTGTGTAAGAAACCCATAATATATCACAAATTTGATCACAATCCAAATTCAGAGCTGTATCAAGCTTTAATGATGTGTCAATACTTGCCGCAACTGTTTAGGGTTCGACCTCTGTGGTCGTATAAAGCTGCACCCTGCGAAGCACCTGGTTGGCCTATATCTATTAAACTAAAGCATTTCGAGCAAATCTGACATGGGGTAAAAATGTCAGGTTAAGATCCATCAGTCCTGAAATTTAAAGACGAATCAGACAAGCTGTTGATGGGTTGCTGCCCCTGAATGAGTAATTTTAAGGAAATTCTTGAGTTTTTATACAATTTCAAAAATAAAATAAAAATTTGGTCGTATATTGCTATCATGTGGTCATCAGCCTCGTCCATAGACAGATGGTTTCCCGATAATAACTTTAGTATAAGTAAACAACAAGAGTGCACATGCTGAAATGTCTGGCCTTCTTTACTAATCATTGATATTATGTTGAAAGTCCTAAATATAAAGCTTTATTAAAACTGTCACTTAAACTTAACATTAACCAGGAAAGCTAAACATTGACCAATGAACCATGAAAAAGAGGTCAAGGTCAGATGAACAATGCCAGTAAAACATGTATAGCTAACATTTCTTCCATACAACAAATATAATTGACCTATTGCTTATACATGCAGTTAAAGAAAAACTGACCAAAACACACAAACTTGACACTGAGCAATGAACCGTGAAATGGGGTCAAGGTCAAATAAAACCTGCGCAACTGACATATAGATCATAAAATATTTCCATACACCAAATATGGTTGACCTTTTGCATATAGAATTAGAAAAATAGACCAAAACTCAAAAACTTAACTTTTGACCACTGAACCATGAAAATGAGGTCAAGGTCAGATGACATCTGACAGCTAGACATGTACACCTTACAATCATTCCATACACCAAATAAAGTAGACCTATTGCATACAGTATAAGAAAAACAGACCAGAACACAAAAAACTTAACTATAACCACTGAACCATGAAAATGAGGTCAAGGTCAGATGACATCTGACAGCTAGACATGTACACCTTACAATCATTCCATACACCAAATAAAGTAGACCTATTGCATACAGTATCAGAAAAACAGACCAGAACACAAAAAACTTAACTTTTTACCACTGAACCATGAAAATGAGGTCAAGGTCAGATGACACCTGACAGCTAGACATGTACACCTTACAATCATTCCATACACCAAATAAAGTAGACCTATTGCATACAGTATAAGAAAAACAGACCAGAACACAAAAAACTTAACTATAACCACTGAACCATGAAAATGAGGCCAAGGACAGATGACACCTGCCAGTTGGACATGTACACATTACAGTCCTTCCATACACCGAATATACTAGATCTATTGCTTATATACACCTCGCCAAAAGTTAAGCAACACCTAAATGATTTTGCTTCTATTTTTTGTTTTAAAATGAAATTTGATACTGTTTTGTTTCCAAATATTTCGGTAATCTATTGTTAATCGACAGGAACGAATTCAAGTATAAATTCTATTCCTAGGTACTTAAAAAGCAGGTTTTCAAAAGCTATATACAGTTTTTTTCCTTGCAAGTAACGTGCAATGTAACTGTATACCGCAGACTAAATTGTGTCAATTTACGTGCCCGTAGACCAATCAAAAGACCATTGCTGACTAGTAGGCATCGTCAAGCTCGACATCAGTGGTCACATGGTCACAGCAATTGGACTTTGAGACAGTGGCGTCAAATCCATTAGTCTGACGAGATCCGATTTCTCCTACATCATATTGATGAGCGCGTCAAAACTGTCACTTATGGTGTCCTCGAAATACAGCATACAGGAAACAGTACATCATAGGAACTACATCATTTGATGTTGGAGATTTGGCAGTTTGGGGATGCTTTTTATTCGACCGCAAAATGGACCTCTATGTTCTGGATGGGACTAGGGCGGGTCAAAATGATATCGCGATAACATCATCCAGGATATCGTTGTGCCACATTTTGACAATCACAATCTTACAACTACACCAACTTCCATTTACGATAATGCTAAGCCACACATAGCACGCATTGTTTCAGATTATTTACTTCAGGAAATAATTGACACCACCCCTTGGCCACCCATGTCACCGGATATGAATCTCAATGAGCATATCTGGGATGATATTGGTAAAAAAATCAACAACAGGGTTCCAGCTAGTAAGACTTAACACGAATTACTAGCAGCCTTGATTGAAGAATGGCAAAGAGTTCCTGCAATTTTTTTAAAAACTTCAGTATAAGTTGAAACTTTATCTTGTAAATTATTTTGCCATTTTACAACCATTTGTCCAAAATAAAATAGTAAAAAATTCAGTCATGAAAACTGTCCAAACTTTCACTTTTCAATTAACATTCTATATGTTATCTTATAAAAACACAAATTCAGTTTATTGTATAGATATCGACCAGTTATGAAATCAGTAAAAAAATATTCTGGAAAATTATCAGGTGTTGCTCAACTTTTGGCGAGGTGTATAGTATCTGAGATATGGACTTGACCACCAAAATTTAACCTTGTTCACTGATCCATGAAATGAGGTCGAGGTCAAGTGAAAACTGTCTAACGGGCATGAGGACCTTGCAAGGTACGCACATACTAAATATAGGTATCCTATTACTTATAATAAGAGATAATTTAACATTACAAAAAATCTTAACTTTTCAAGTAGTCACTGAACCATAAAAATGAGGTCAAGGACATCGGACATGTGACTGACGGAAACTTCGTAACATGAGGCATCTATATACAAAGTATGATGCATCCAGCAGTGGCGGATCCAGGGGGGGGGGGGGGGGGTTCCGGGGGTGCGCACCCCCCCTTTATTTTTGCCGATCAAAGCATTTGTATCGGGACATATGTTTTGCACCCCCACCCCCCCCCCTTTGCCCTGGGTTAGCATGGGTTAGCACCCCCCCTTTCGAAAATTCCTGCATCCGCCCCTGTCCAGGTCTTCCACCTTCTAAAATATAAAGCTTTTAAGAAGAGAGCTAACGCCGCCGCCTGATCACTATCCCTATGTCGAGCTTTCTGCGACAAAAGTCACAGGCTCGACAAAAATCAATAAAATTTTAACAAAAGGTT
Source organism: Mytilus edulis (assembly GCA_019925275.1). NCBI lineage: Eukaryota > Metazoa > Mollusca > Bivalvia > Mytilida > Mytilidae > Mytilus > Mytilus edulis. The sequence goes on along the minus strand of CM034360.1, from coordinate 46,420,775 downwards.
TATTACCACTTAAGGAAGGTTGGGATTGATTTTTTGGGTTATGGTCAAATTTAGGGGCCAAAAAAGGGGCTCAAATAAGCATTTTTATAGTTTCCAGACAATAACTTGTGTTAATATACATGTATGAATCTCTCTGGAATTATACCACAAGTTTCCATACTACAAAGGGATGGTAAGGATTGAGTTTAGGTGGTTATGGCTCAAACCATGTAGGAATTAGTGGTAAAAAGGGGGGAAACAAGGTTTTTTTTTCTAATTAAAGGACAATTGAGATAATTTAAAGCAGTGTAAATATTTGAATACCTCCCTTTCACTGCTGGTTAATTATGTATTAATAAATGATGATTTTAGCAGTTACTATTAATCAATATTAATTTTAGTCATGACTGTATTTCATTTTATATTTTAAATTTTTATGATGTATTTAAATTGGTAAATTACAAATTATGAGATACTGAGCATATAAAAAAGAAAGGGGACAGAATTTTATTTTGGAATATGGGAAAAGGAGGAGGTGAAAAAAATTGGAGGGGAGGACAATTTTTCTCATTTCAGATTTCAGAAATTATAAAAAAAATCTTCAAATAGTTTTGGTTTTTTTTGGTGGGTGGAGGGTTAATTTGCAATAGCATAGTGTATTGCACAAAAGCAAAAAAATAAATATAGATTCAAATCATATAACCAATTTGAAGTTCTTTGACTACAGTTATTCTGTGTCAGAAACCTATTGTGTGTCAACAATTTAATTAGAATCAAAATTCAGACCTGTATCGAGCTTGAATATTGTGTCCATTTTGGCCCCAACTTTTCAGGGTTGGACATCTGCAGTTGTATCCAGCTGCGCTCAGTGAAGCAATTTATTGGTTATTATCTTGAATATTATTATAGATAAAGATAAACTGTACACAGCAATAATGTTCAGAAAAGTAAGATCTACAAATAAGTGAACATTACCAAACTGGTCAATTGACCCTATAATATAAGGAGTTATTACCCTTTGAAGTCAAATTGAACAATTTTTGGTAAATTTTTGCAATCTTTTACAAAAGTCTCCTGAAACAACTGAGACAAATTTCACCAAACTTGGCCACAATCAACATTAGGGTAAACAATTGTCCGTTGACCCTGCCTGCTGACCAACATGGCAGACATGGCTAAAATAGAACATAGGCCAGAGGGAGAATGCAGTTTTTGACTTATATCTCTGAAACTAAAGCAAAAGTATAACAGTTGTATTATTTCAAGAAGCAATCTTCAAATGCACATTTATTTTGAGCCAGAAACCTATAATGTCAAAATGTGATCACAATCCAAATTCAGAAAGTATCAAACTAGAATATTGTGTCCAAATTGTTAAGGGTTCAACCTCTGGGGTTTCATCAGGCTGCGCTCAGCGAAGCATTTTATTGTAAATATGACAACTGTTGTAAAAACCCAGTACTTGTCAATTTATGATACAATAAATTTCAATAAAGATTGAAATGAATTAATGCCAAATTTGCCCTATACCCCTTTCTAAATTAAATCAGATGTTTTTGACAAAAAGAGTCAAGTTTTTAGTCTTTTCACTACATCAGTAAAGTTTGACATTATTCATATTGCATTTCAGCACCTTTAAATCGGTCAGGTTGCAACTACAAAATAAGATATGTGACACATATAATAAAAAATAATGCAAGTAAAAAAATAATTTGAATGTATAATTTTTCAAATAAAATATTTTATATATTTTCTATTAAACATGAAGGAATAAAATTCATGCATTCCAATGCTTTCAACCAATAAAAATATTTCTGACAAAACCTTGCTAAAAGTTTTGTAGTTGACATGCCACATAAATTTTAGAAATGTAACCATGATACAATCTTAAATTTATTTTATCTTCAATAAGTGGATTTTAAAGAAAGATTTTTTATGCAATTTGTTTTTAAGATTAAGTACATATAAATGTTACAATTTTTAACAAATGTAGTTATTACAACTATAATGTATTTTGGTTCTCTTCTAAAAATTTCATTCACAAAAAAATCATGGCCTTTTGACACTGTTTATCTATTTCTGATGGTATTTAATGTACTTTGATTAAAACAACATGTATGTGCACGACCCCTATGTGCATATGTTAACAACCCCATATAAATTAATATTTAAGGATTATGTACTGTGGAGTGTGCATTCATTATTATTCGTTGGATACCAATTATCAAGGGTTTCGTGGATACAGGTGAACCACGAATTGTCCATTGAAATACAAACTTCTATACAGTTGTATCCATACTCCTAAGGAAAATTAATCCACAGTATGACAAGTTTTCGCTAAAATGGGATATCAAATATACGGTTATAATGTCAGTACCAAAAAGATCCACTACTAGTTAAACACTTTCGTGAAAATGTCAAACAGCACATTATCTATGATCCCTTCTTACAGTCAGGACACCACCTTGTGTAGCACAGTATTATAATACTAAAACAGTCATAACACCACCTTGTGTAGCACATTATCTATTATACTTACTTAAAACAGTCATAACACCACCTTGTGCAGCACATTATCTATTATACTTACTTAAACAGTCAGAACACCACCTTGTGCAGCACATTATCTATTATACTTACTTAAACAGTCAGAACACCTCCTTGTGTAGCACATTATCTACGATACCTTCTTAAAGTCAGAACACCACCTTGTGTAGCACATAATCTGCGATACCTACTTTAAGCCAGGACACTCTCTTGTGTAGCACACTATCTGTGATACCTTTCACAATGTGTGTTTTACTACATGCTCTATGAAACCTTAAATTAAAGTTATTAAGGTCAGTACACAATTTAGTGAAGCCCATTTATTATAATTATTTTTATACGACCGCAAAAATTGAAAATATTTTGGTCGTATCTGCTGCATTTGACACTATCGACCATACAATACTTCTCAATCGTTTAGAGTTTTCATTTGGGATAACTGATGAGGCACTGTTGTGGTTGAAATCATATTTGACAGATAGAACTCAGCGTGTTTCTATCGGATCGGTACAATCGGATGATATCAGACTCGGCTTTGGTGTACCACAAGGCTCTGTGTTGGGACCAAAACTTTTCTGTATGTTTGCCAAACCAGTCGGAGAAATTTGCAGGCGACATGGGATGTCTTACCATTCATACGCTGACGACACGCAAGTGTATCAAGTCATTAAACCTCTTGGAGACTGGTCGGACCTCTCCAATCGTCTTGAGAACTGTTTGTCGGATATCAGTGCATGGATGAGTATCAACATGCTTAAATTAAACCAAGACAAAACCGAATTAATTGTGTTTGCACCAAAACAACAACTAAAGCAACTATCCAGTTTCCAACTAACATTCGATGGAACTATATTGACTGATGCTTCTTGTGTGAAAAATCTTGGATTTTATTTTGACAAAACACTCAGCATGGAACAACAAGCTAGTGCAACGACAAAAGCATGTTTTCATCAGATACGAAATATTGGTCGCATTAGATCCCTGATTACAGATGAGGCATGTAAGACTCTAGTGTGCTCACTCGTTACATCACGACTAGATTATGGTAATGCGCTGTTATACGGAACAAATAGCTGTGTAATAACAAAACTACAGCGTGTGCAAAATACAGCAGCACGGCTAATAACGCGCAAGAGAAAATACGATTCAATAACACCTGTTCTCATTTCATTGCACTGGTTACCGGTTCATTTTCGTTGTCAGTACAAACTCCTGCTGTACATTTTTAAAGCAATTCATGGCAAGGCACCATCCAATCTAATTAAAAACCGATCTCTCATCGCTCCTGTTTCTGATATGTCGCGTGGGAGATCTAACGAAACCCGCTTTGAGGTCACATGTGAGTGACCTCGTAGGTGTGTCTTTTTCGACCAATGAAATTGAGTCTTCCACGATCTTGGAAGTTTAACGTAAGGCAAAGGGATGTAACTCATTTTATTTACGACGAAATCGTCAGTCATAATAATTCATAAACTTTTTTGATTGGCTTAAAAATAGGTCGTCAACTCATTTGCATATCTTTATAAATTCATGACTTTTAGTTCACTCACATGTGACCTCAAAGCCGGTTTCGTTAGATCTCCCACGCGACATATCAGAAACAGGAGCGATGAGAAATCGGTTTTTAATTAGATTGGGCACCATCATACCTACAGGAATTAGTTGAACATTACAAACCTGGTAGAGCCTTGCGATCGGAGAAAAGCATGCTGTTACGACTACCAAACAATGTTAGGACAAAACGCTATGGTGAACGACGGTTCGATATTGCCGCACCAACTCTTAGGAACAGCTTACCTTCATCCTTACGAAATGAACAATCTCTTGACGTTTTTAAAAAGGATCTTAAGACATATTTTTTCCGAAGTGCTTTCATTGATTTTTTGTAAATTTTGAAATTTATGATCAATTTGTTTTACCAGTTGATTGTATTGTATTGTGAACTTTTACTTAATAATTTTTAATACTTGAGTCACTGTGGTTTAATGATAATCATTATTTTAAATTTATACAGAGGAAATTTTAAATTTTTCTTAACTCATTTTTATTTTTTGAAACTTTTTACTTTTCTTTCATTTTGATTAATTTTAAATTTTTGATATTTTTTGTGTGGGTTGTACATTCTTTTATATTATTCTATTTAACCGACAATAAATGTTTTCATTTTACACGCCACTGCTCAGAAATTGTATTTATGTGATTGTATATTTTGCTTTTACCTTATGTATCTTATTTTTTGTTTATTCATGTTAAGCGCTTAGGGTAATTTTTCAAATTATATAATGCGCTATATAAATATTGTATAATAATAATAATAATAATAATATTGGTATCACGTTGGCGTCTGCGTCGTCCGAATACTTTTAGTTTTCGCACTCTAACTTTAGTTTAAGTCAATAGAAATCTATGAAATTTGAACACAAGGTTTATGACCATAAAAGGAAGGTTGGGATTGATTTTGGAAGTTTTGGTTCTAACAGTTTAGGGACTAGGGCCAAAAAGGGCCCAAATAAGCATTTTCTTTGTTTTCGCACTATAACTTTAGTTTAAGGCAATAGAAAACTATGACATTTTGACACAAGGTTTATGACTACAAAAGGAAGGTTGTGATTGATTTGGGAGTTTTGGTCCCAACAGTTTAGGAATAAGGAGCCAAAAAAGGGCCGAAATAAGCATTTTTCTTGGTTTTCGCACAATAACTTTAGTATAAGTAAATTGGAATCAATGAAATTTAAACACAACGTTTATGAACACAAAAGTAAGGTTGGGATTGATTTTGGGAGTTGAAGTCCCAACAGTTTAGGAAATAGGGGCCAAAAAGGGGCCAAAATAAGCATTTTTCTTGGTTTTCGCACCATAACTTTAGTATAAGTAAATAGAAATCTATGAAAGGAGTAGGTCCGGTAAGGACCGATTTTGGCCTCAAATTTCAAGTTCATCTGACGAAAGATTTTGACCACTTTTTAAACACTTAAGTGTCTATTTCATTTGAATCAATTAGTTTGTGTGAACGATTTTAACTGATTTAATCATTAAAAACGATCCGATGCAAGCTCAAATAAGAAAAATCTACCAAATATGCCGAAAAATGTCAATATTCAGATGGTTTTTGTCAAAAACGAAAGTGGCCGCATCCGTGTTTATCCTCAACCTTTATATATGTTATATATTATCATAAAATACAACTTATATTTCAATATTAAGGATGAACACGAATGCGGCCACTTTCGTTTTACACGAAAACCGTCAAAAATTTAACTAAAATGCTAAAATTTTGAAGATTTCAGTAATTTAGCATGACTTAATGGTCCTAGTACCCGATATATGTGCATTGTATTGTCAAAAACAGCCCATATTTATGTAGCAGAAGCATTTTACTGTCCAATAAATAACTAAAAGTTTATATTTTAACGATTTTGTAAAACTGCTATATTTTGGGGCCAAAAAGTGGTCTTATTGGACCTACTCCTTTAAACACAAGGTTTATGACAATAAAAGGAAGGTTGGGATTGATTTTGGGAGTTTTAGTCCCAACAGTTTAGGAATAAGGGGCCCAAAGGGTCCAAAATTTAACTTTGTTTGATTTCATCAAAAATTGAATAATTGGGGTTCTTTGATATGCTGATCCTAACTGTGTATGTAGATTCTTAATTTTTGGTCCCGTTTTTTAAATTGGTCCACATTAAGGTCCAAAGGGTCCAAAATTAAACTTAGTTTGATTTTAACAAAAATTGGGTCCTTGGGGTTCTTTGATATACTGAATCTAAAAATGTACTTAGATTTTTCAAGTTGGTCCAAATTAGGATCCAAAATTATTATATTAAGTATTGTGCAATAGCAAGAAATTTTCAATATTCCACAGTATTCAGCAATAACAAGAAATCTTTAATTGCACAGTATTGTGCAATAGCAAGAAATTTTCAATTGCACAGTATTGCGCAATAGCAAGAAATCTTTAATTGCACAGTATTGTGCAATAGCAAGTATTTTCAATTGCACAGTATTGCGCAATAGCAAGAAATATCTAATTGCACAATATTGTGCAATAGCAAGAAATTTTCAATTGGAGTTATCTTTCTTTGTCCAGAATAGTAGTTGAATCAACTTAAATCATTGTTTTATACAATATACAATGAATATTCACTTTTACTACCAACTGATAAATTAAAACAATCTTTACCATTCAGTGATAACAAGCACTTTTTTACATTTTAATATTTTATGATGTATTTAAATGAGTAGTTATTGTTGCAAACTCCATTAGAAATTTGAATTGAGATCAGTTTTGGAATAAGGGAAAGGGGGATGTGAAAAAAAATTGGGGGGGGGGGGGTCAATTTTTCTCATTTCAGATTTCATAAATAAAACGAAAATTTTTTCAAACATTTTTTTGAGAGGTTTAATATTCAACAGCATAGTGAATTGCTCAAAGGCAAAAAAAATTTTAAGTTCATTAGAACACATTCATTCTGTGTCAGAAACCTATGCTGTGTCAACTATTTAATTTTAAATTTAAATAAGTTTGAAGAAGAAATCATTAATTGATTTGTAAGATCTTGACATTTGTTTTGTGTAAAAAAACCAGATAATGTCAAAAATTTGATCACAATCCAAATTCAGAGCAGTATCAAGCTTGAATGTTTTGTCCATACTTGCCCCAACTGTTCATGGTTCGACCTCTGCGGTCGTATAAAGCTGCGCCCTGCGGAGCACCTGGTTTAGATAATCAGAACACAACTTCTATGATAATATTAGCACATTCTCTGTAACGTATCTTTGTAAACATTTAGAACATCTTTCTCTTATGGCTACACCGAAGAACAAGCAATTAGTATGCTGGTGTTTCCAATTGACAACATATTTGTTGAATTTGGAGGTAGAATTTTCCATAAGGTTTTTGGCATTCTTATTGGAATCAACTGTGCGCCTCTCTTGGCTGACTTTTTCATATTAACATGCCAGTCGGAGTTCCTTCAGACACTTGTAAAATGACAAGAACATCAAAGAACCTATTATGTTCATTCCATGAACAATTCACACTTTTCTAATTGGGTCCCATAACTATATCCTCCTGAACTAGAGATTAAAGACTCCACAGATACAGCTTCCTAAACATCATGTCTACACATATACCTCGAATTTGACAATAACGGTCACCAACAACCTACAGATGCAACTTAGTTTTTGTATGACGTCATCGGAATCAGAGCAAAAAAGAAAAATAATGAGATTCTAGGTGCTGAAGTTGGGTATCTATTTTATTTTTCTTCAGTTTCCTCATTATTTGTCTTAGTACTATTATGTTTCTTGTGGTCGTATGACCTTTGACGTGACATGGTATTTATACATCCCACCATCGGGTTTTTTTTACTTTTGACCTTTGAACATTCCTAGTGCAGGTGGGTCCTGAGAATGGGGTTTTACAGTGTTGTTCATTTTTGTTTACTATTGTATCTACATTTACTTATTTTTATGCCACCGACGTAGCGGAGGGGGCATTAAGTTTACCCATTCCGTCTGTTCGTCCGTACGTCCCCAAAATTGGTTTCTGTTCTGTAACTTCAGTTTGCCTCAAGCAAATATCATTTGGTTTTCTATGTTACATTGTGTACTTTTGTTGGCTGTTTCTTTTATTAGACCTATTTTAATCGTTTGAAAACCTACTTCATATAGCGTATTTTATATGGTACTTTTATATATACACATACTAGTAAATTTAACAAAGTTTAACATGGTTTAAGCATATATATAAAAATACGGAGATGTCAGATGATTGCCAACGAAACAACACTCCACCAGACGGCGATGTACGACTTGTAAGTCACCGTACTCTCATATATCTTTCGGGAAATATAAAACGCTACTTTTTGATTTCAATTTTTTAATGATAACTTCTTTAAAGTGCCATTTATAAGCTCGAATTAAACTAAACCTAACTCCAAATTAAATTATAACCGAGACTCTCATTTGAAATCTTATAATTATTGTGTGGTCCTAATAAATAATTTACCATTTAAAAAAATATAAGATTTATTATTGTACATTTCAAGTTTTGTATTCCAATTCTTGTGTATAAATTGAGCATTAAAATAAGCCAGGATTGTCAAAAGACGTTAATTAAACCACCTTACTATAAAATATTGTAATGATATACCCGGACATAACAAATATGTCTTTATCGTCTGCAATTATCTAAAATAGATGTGTATTGATAATGTAGTGCACCTGCTGTGATGATGCACCATGTGGGGGAAACATTAAATTATACTTAACAATTAAAATCTTTTTGTTTAATTAGATAAAATTGTTGTTATCAAATTTGTACACAACTTTTTTCAATGACCAAATCACGCAACGTATGACTAAGAAATTAGGGAACACGGAGTCACTAAGTACACTCGTGTAAGAAATTAATACTTTTGGGTTTTAGAATTAAAAAAACCCAAAGGATATGGACACGGCACTTGTTTTCTCTAAATATATAGGGATATAGTAGATATCGCAATGGACTGTGGATATGGGGTATCCATCCATGACACACAATCAGTACATTCACCAAAAAAACCCAAAAAGCAAAGAAACAATGTATGAGGGTCTGGAATGGGGGGGGGGGGGGGGGGGTCTGTTATTCTGTAAACATTTAATTTTCACCCCTTTTTTCTCTAATCTTTAAAAAAAAATAACCCCTTTTTTCTCTAATCTTCAAAAAATTAACCCCTTTTTTCTCTAATCTTCAATTTTTTTGCCCGTTATTCTCTAATCTTCAATTTTAAGGGCATTATTCTTTAATCATTTAACCCCATCCAAACCCTCATGTATTTGTTGTTGTACTTCATCTCAAAGTCACAGTGAGGCCTTCGACACGAGCAAAATAAAACCTCTCAACTCATTGCAATTTTAAGACGGGCCCTATAGCACATAGACCACATCATTAATAGTCAATGACAATTTAAGTAACAAATTTTACTTCACTATAGATGCGAATTTCGACATTTAATGTTTATTGATGATCGAGATCAAAATATATATGACAATCCAAAACCTTTAAATACTAGGCATGCTAATTTTAATTCCTGAATTTTGCAAACGTTGGAGAACCAATAAAATCAACAATTGCAAGTAACAAAAAGTATGACTACATGCCTTTTTATTCTTGAATTGAAATTATAAATTTCACTTGATTTCACGGATCATCTTCGAGAAGAACTATAATTTAAGAACAGGGAATTTTCAAATTAATTTAAAAATGTCAGTCTGACTGGCTGTCATGGGTTCAGCGTTCAGACTACTCGACTAGTGTTAGTCGATAACAGGGTTGACAGCCGTATTTTACAGTTAATCGTGCACATAGCTGGGAACAGAACATCTAACACATTAATTATAATATTATGTTTCTGGTGCATAGTAAATCTCTCAGAACAAATAATTCGTTTTTAATACATTTTTTTCTTAATTCTTTAACGTTAATTTTCCTAAGAAATCCGATATTTAAAATGTGTATGTGACCTTACGTTTTTAAATTAGCAACATAAATAAACCCGAAGCCTGCACCAGTGATCCAGCTAGGAGATGTAATTATATACTTAATCTCAAATAACGTTTTAGTATTAATAAAAAAAATCTGTATGAAATTTAAACTTGGTGGAATTGTTGTATATAATCACATTACTCCATGCACTTAATCCACTCAGTTATTTATGGACCTCATTTAGCATTAGCTGAGATTGAGCTTAAGATTCTATTCACATTATAATCATCAAAGAATATAGCATAAAAAGTGCAAATTGAAATTTATTTTTCGTTTTACATTGCTTTCATTTTACTTATTTCACTAATCTGTGCATTTTTGAATAAGATTGTTTAATTTCATTTTGTCCGACCGCACATGGAGACCCATTTGAATGAGTTTCGTGTTCATCATAACATCTGAAATGAAATAAAATTAAACCCCAAACCATCTCAGATATGACATTTTATATCCATAGTTTAATTTACAACCAATAAAAAGACAATCATTTACACATTTATCAATGACGTCTTAAAGCATAGTTAAAAGAGAAAAGTTCACTGTACTAAGATCTTATAGTTATTGCTGTAAATACATATGTTTGTGCGATTTTGATAAAACAATAGCAAAACTCATGTCACTTTCAGAATCATATGTAAACAGGAATAAGGTTCATATTATCTCCCATATTTCATTGTGGCGATCTGTCCAAAACGTTTTTTCACAAACACAAAGATTGATGGTTTCCGGTCAGGTCAGAGCATATTTGACAAGCACAAAGAATTAGTACTTGATGATTATTTTTTTCTCGTTTTTAATGAAAGGTGAAAATGTCCCCCCTTTCCTGCAAAAAAAGGATCAGCGCCAAGGGCAATACAAAAAATATAGATCAAAGAACATGTTCCAATACGTCCAAAATAGAAGAAAGGTAAAAAGAAAAGTTCACTAAAACAGCATAAAAAGAAAACAATTTGTACCCTTCCAACAATCTAGTGTTTGATTGATTAATTTTTGGTTCCTTAACATCCAGTGGCAGGTATTTTATGCATGTTCATTACGAACACCATAGGGTCTACTCGGTGCTATAGAAAGGTAAGTAGTTCCTGCTAAACTTGTGTCACTCTGTTTGATTGATTGAGTTTTGGTTCCTCAACGTCCAGTGGCAAATATTTCTAGCATGTTTATGACGAACAACCTAGGGTCTGGTCCGAGACCACAATTGTCGTCCCTTGAATGAAGTCCCTAGTGTGGACAGTGTGTTACTTGCCATTTTTTTGTTTACCCCTTCCAAATGTATTTCTCCATGTTTTATGCCTCAACTCGCAAGTCAAGGGGACACTGTCAAAAAATTTGGGTCATGAATTTTAGCGTAAAGCAGTGATTTGGTCCACTTGAAAAAGGTTAAAAATTAGCAGTTCGGAAGCTGTCAAAATATTTCAAGACCCCCTTAACATAAAATTGTCCATATTTTGAGTTAGAGCCGATGAAGTTTTCTATAATTTTGATATAATTTGTCCTAAAAGAAGTACAACACACTGTAAAAATTTTATTGAGAAAGCGCAGGTGGGATTTTTTAATTTGCATTTATTGTCTACAAGAAATGCACTACGAAATAATTGTGGTCTCGGACCGTCTACTCGGTGCTATAGAAAGGTAAGTAGTTCCTGCTCTATTTGTGTCACTTTTCATAGAAAAAGATGTCAATATAATTAAAATATAGATCTGTGATTACGTTTTGCTCATACGAGCACGCAATGACGTCCAGTGACAGATATTTCATGCATGTTCATGACGAACAACCTAAGGTCTCCTCTGTGCTAGGGAAGGATAAGTTGTTCCTGCTCTACTTGTGTCCCTCTTCATAGGAAAAAGATGTCAATATAATTAAAATATAGATTTGTGATTACGTTATGCTCTAGTCCGAATTTATTCTGACTTCAAACGGCTGTTTTGCCTGACAAGCTGGGGCCGTGGGACGAGACACCGTCCCAGCTCGTCTGGCAAACAGCCGATGGACGTCAGAGTAGTATCGGACTAGTTATGCTCATACGAGCACGCAAGTTCCGATAGATCTACGGTAATTCAAATTGAAATGATATTAGCCCTGTGTGTATTTGATCTCGTGCTTTATATGTAGTTAAATAAAAAGATAAGTTTATAAGATTATTTTGTTTCTTCACAATTTCAGCAGACTAAAAATTGAGATTACTTTAAAGCAGAGTTTGATTCATATTTGCACTTTAAAAAACAACTTAAAAAAGAACGAGTATTATATTTTTGTTTTTTAAACCTATGGTAACATCTTGATGCATGGTCTTCTACACCGTTTCATATCTAATATACATATTATATTTTGCTCACTGGTCTTGCCCACTACAAGGAATTCCTAGAATGAACACAGTTTCTGTCACATCTATAACTTATCTAACCTGCAAAACTTGCATGACGAAAAGAAAAAAAGGACAATCAAACAATAGTGAACAAAACACTACACAGGGCTTCAAATAATAGAGTGACCTAAGGAGCTCCAAACGTTCCCAATCGGGTAAGCAGTTTATGTACTATAATAAACACCCGTCGGTGGGTACGGAAAATTGGAACATATATGTCATATCTGTAGTCCTCTATTTCATGATGGCCTTCTGTAAAACTCTCAAAAAGATGAACACATTTACCGTGGTTATTAAAACCATTTTTAATACAGTAGCTTCCTTGTAAGGAGCAATCCACCCTTTAAGAAATTTGATCTCTTCCTTAAAAGAAATAAAATTGAGAATGGAAATGGGGAATGTGTCAAAGACAACAACCCGACCATAGAAAAAAACAACAGCAGAAGGTCACCAGCAGGTCTTCAATGTAGCGAGAAATTCCCGCACCCGGAGGCGTCCTTCAGCTGGCCCCTAAACAAATATATACTAGTTCAGTGATAATGAACGCCATACTAAACTCCAAATTGTACACAAGAAACTAAAATTAAAATAATACAAGACTAACAAAGGCCAGAGGCTCCTGACTTGGGACAGTCGCAAAAATGCGGCGGGGTTAAACATGTTTATGAGATCTCAACCCTTTTCAAAGCATTTTATACAGTGCAATGTACAATCAGACTGAATATTGTTTTTGGGTCGTGTTTGCAAGGACATAACTAACAGTTACACACTTGTCAATAAAGATTCGTAGACCCGTTAAGGCTTCTTAATTATTTATTCCAATGTAGATCAACGTACCAGCAATTAATGAACAAAACCCATTACGTATGCATGTTAAGCGGTAAAGGGATAAACAAGAGTGTCCCAGAAGCCTGAATTGCTCACTTTGTAAAACATACAATTGCGATATTTATTTTTACATTCATCGCAACCAGTTTTGTTTGCTTCTTTGTAAATGTTATTTAGAGACATTTTTTTTACCTTCCTTACTAAATAACAGTAAACATTGTCATTTACTTGTAATAAATCCTATAAAGAGCTAACTAGCTCCTCTAAGAGGACGATTTCGGTTAAGGGTAGCTTATTTGTAAATCGAACAGTTATGGTTATGTGTACTAGTTAAGATTCTACATATCAATATTAGCTTTTATGATCTAATAAACAAGAGTGCACACGCCGAAATGTCTCGCCTTCTTAACTAATCCTTGATATTATGTTGATAGTCCTAAATATAACGCTTTATTACAACTGTCACATAAACTTAACATTAACCAAGAAAACTAAATATTGACCAATGAACCATGAAAATGAGGTCACGGTCAGATGAACTATGCCAGGCAGGAATGTACAGCTAACAATGCCTCCATACAACAAATATAGTTGACATATATGGATTATTGTTTAAGAAAAACAGACCAAAACACAAAAATTTAACACTAAGCACTGAACCGTGAAAATGAGGCCAAGGTCAAATAAAACCGGCTCGACTGACTTATAGAACATAAATATTTCCATACACCAAATATAGCTAACCTATTGCATATAGTATTAGAAAAAAAGACCAAAAACTCAAAAACTTAACTTTGACCACTGAACCATGAAAATGAGGCCAAGGTCAGATGACACCTGCCAGCTAGACTTGTACACCTTACAATCATTCCATACACCAAATATAGTAGACCTATTGCTTAAACAGTATAAGAAAAACAGACCAAAATACAAAAAAACTTAACCATAACCACTGAACCATCAAAATAAGGTCAAGGTCAGATGACACCTGCAAGTTGGACATGTACACCTTACAGACCTTCCATACACCGAATATACTAGACCTACTGCTTATAGTATCTGAGATATGTACTTGACCACCAAAACTTAATCTTGTATACTGATCCATGAAATGAGGTTGAGGTCAAGTGAAAACTGTCTGACGGGCACGAGGACCTTGCAAGGTACGCACATACCAAATATAGTTACCCTATTTTTAAAAGAAGAAAAAAACCGGCCTATTCCAGAATATTTTAGGGAATCCGATTTTTCTGAAATACAATAGGAGATATAGGTTGACCAGATAGTCCTTTTTAACTCGACCTGCTTTGATGTTTGAAATAGTTTATATTCATATTTTGCATGTCGACTATACATTATAAGGTATTGTCATTGTTAAAGGCCATACGGATGCCTTTAGTTGCTTACATTCACTTCATTTGAACTTTGGTGGATAGTTGTCCCTTTGGCAATCATACCATATCTCTTTATTTTTTATAAAGGAATTACAAAAAATGCAGCAATTTAGAAGAAAAAACAAACAACCTATTCCATCAAACTTTTAGATTAACACAATTCCGTTTTTTAATAAAGATTATTTGATATTATTCAATGAATCTTTATTGATGTTTACTGGTGACCTAAAACTACGATTCATCATGTTTGTTAGTGCGAAATATACAGATCCGTGACAATGAAAACATATATTGTATACAATCAAAGTATTCAGCTTTCGAAATCAACTTAATCAGTTTATTTTTATTTAATATAGTAGACGAAAATATTGGAAATTAGTATTTCATGTGGAACATTTATTAATTTTGTTTGTTTGAAGTTTGTTTGTGTCGATAATCACGTTCGTTAATCTATATTTCACACAGAAATCGGACTTGCAAATGTATTTCATATGTTTTGAAAGATAAAAGCGACGGGAAAATAATTTCCCATCGGACAAAAAAGAAATCATATAACGACGAGTGTTAAAATAAATTTATAGGACCGTATTTATTCAGAAATAACCATGAGGGTCTTGATTCGGGTTTCTTTTTTATTTTTGTTTTTCTTAAATTCTAGGACATTTTTCTTCTTCTTTGAATATAATATAAAAAAGAAGATGTGGTATGAATGCCGCCTGAATTGAGACACCTCTCAACAAGAGATCAAAATGACACAGACGTTATAACAGCTATAGGTCACCGGACGATCTTCAACAATGAGCAAAGCCCATACGGCATAGCTAGCTATAAAAGGTCCCGAAATAAAAAAAAATCCAAAGCAACTCAAAAGAAAAAACTAAAGACCTCATTTATGTACAAAAATATGAAAAACCAATATGTAAAACAGCAAAAAACAACAATTACTGCATAACAGGCTATTGACTTGGAACAGGTACTTACATAAAGAATGTGGTTGGTTTGAACCTCCGTTTATTCTGAAAACTTCTCATGAAAATTATTTTACTCTTAATATTGTCTGAAATCATAGGATTTGTTTATTCTGTACATCATATGAGTAATTAGTACTTCAATATCTACCGAGAGATTGGTCGGTTAATCTATATTGAGTATGCGGCTATATCGGCGGTTGGTCTGTTAATCGGGTTGGCTAAAGTCTGTTAATCATGTGTTATCGAGAAAATCATTGCAGGTTTAGTATGTTTCATTGTATAACTTTTTAAAAATATTTTTATCATAAAACATATTCATTTCTGACAAAACAATTCAATTTACTGAATCCAGTGGTGTAATAATTTTTTTTCTAGCTTCGATAAACGTTCTATAAAATAAAAAGGCGGGTTACTCATCAATAAATTTATACACATTTTACACACACAAAATGTACACAAAATGGCACATTGTTCGAATTTACTTGCATGCAATATTTTGAACATCGAAAAAAGACAGACATTATGTTTGTTAACCATAATAATATCATTGTGTGAAAAATCTTCACGAAAATCTGTATTTTGGTGACATTAATCAATTTTTATTTAAAACCTGGTCTGTTAATGGGTCGGATGTATAAAACTCGGTCTGTTAATTGGTCTGTTAAGAGTTATGAATGGCAATAAAAGAATAATTTTATTGCTACTATGTGGGGTGTTGTCGCATCATGGGTAGGCTCGAGACGAACGGCTAAAATACGTGGAAACAACACATGAACACTGAAACATAAAATATAGGGAAACAACACATGAACAATGAAACATAAAATATAATTGTTTAAGAATACATAAAACACCCCTGGGAACAGTAACAGTAACGGATTGCGATGTACTTAAATTGGTGACAAATGCTAGAAGTTTACATGCGGACAACTGCACTTATGTAGAAAGGAACTAAACGGAATAAAATGAATTAAAACTTAAGATAACCAAATGTAGCTACATTCGATCCTTTCCATTTACTTCTTTAGAATGATTTGTAAACAACATATGATCAAGTAATAGAAGAAAAGAAACAATTGGATGATACGGACGAATTAGGGTTTAACGTCCAGTGACAAATATCATGTGCATATGAGAACGACAACACGTTATATGTATATATTGAACAATTGCTCCAACTTATTGTGTACTATACATATATTCTTATGTTGTATTGATATACCACTGTCCCAGGTTAGGGGAGGGTTGGGATCCCGCTAACATGTTTAACCCCAGCCACATTATTCATGTTTGTGCCTGTCCCAAGTCAGGAGCCTGAAATTCAGTGGTTGTCGTTTGTTTATTACATATTTGTTTTTTGTTCATTTTTTTTTAATATATATAAATAAGGCCGTTAGTTTTCTCGTATGAATTGTTTTACATTGTCATATCGGGGCCTTTTATAGATGACTACTGTATGCGGTATGGGCTTTGCTCATTGTTGAAGGCCGTAAGGTGACCTATAGTTGTTAATGTCTGTGTCATTTTGGTCTCTTGTGGACAGTTGTCTCATTGGCAATCATACCACATCTTCCTTTTTATATGTATATCTATTTTTCTTTTTTTTCTTTTTGGGTTGCTTGTTTGTTACCTATTTCAACCACACTTGCATTAAAATGCATTAGTATTTAAAAAAAACCCACATATTATAGATTCTTTATCTACATATTCTTTAAGAACTTAAATAGTTCTCATTAATCTTTTTTTTATATCATTGTTTGTATTGTATTATAAAAATTATTGATGTTCTAATGTTTTTGCCCTTTGGGGCCCATAACAGGAAATAAAAAAAAGATCTTCTGTACCCAGTGCTGTATCAGAAAGACACCTTCAGTAGGATTTTAGAACGTGCTACTTTAATTTGAACAGACACAAATATTAAGGCTGATTGGAAACGTTAATAATAAATGCATGCATATTCCAGCGGCCCATCTATATCACGCTAAATTGAAGTGACACACCCTTCAATAAAGTGCAAAAAAAGTCAAAATAAAAATGCTCTTACTAGAAGGATACTGTTGCACCGTATTGTCATTTTATTTACTCAAGAACATCTCATTCTTAACTTTTTCAATGGGAAAATATAAAGGTAGCAAAACTATTGTCGTAGCTAAATAACTCTTAACTGACACAATTTTAATTGTCCAACCCATTAACAGACTTTATTCCCATAATTTTCACTAAAACGTGGTATTATTCACGTTATATTACATTCATGAAATATTTGCTAATTTCAATCTATTTTTTAGAACCAAAGTACTTTTTTGTGTCCTTTAAATGATATCTAAAACTGTTTATTTCGCCTTTTATTAAAAAAAAAAATGCTGTGCGTATAAGCATAAATACTACATACCTGCGCGAAGCCTTTTAGTTTTGCTGAAAACTGCGCAGACTATAAATTGTTTTTACAGGTGGAAAATGTTCTATGATAGATATCATTTTGTCAGACACTTTTCTTTTTTTCATTTGGTTCTTATAATATGCCAAAAATCTGTATATTTAACAGAATTTGACATTAAATTGTGCGTTTTACTCTTAACAGACGTATAACCAACCCGATTAACAGACCAACCGCCCATATAGCCGCATACTCAATATAGATTAACCGACCAATCTCTCGGTTAGCCGAGTGTCGGCCGTGAATATCGGAAACAACGTTTCTAAGACTTGTTTTACTCCGTCAAAGCTGGGAACATTATATCAATGTATATGATCCGGATCAAAGTGAGACAAAAACAAAAAATCAATATGTTTCATAAACAAGACCTTAAATTGCGGTTAAAAATTTGACCGTGGGTATACCGAAAAGCGAGAACAGACGTTATGTGGTCGTACTTTCAAATATTAGGCACCATACTATCGCGGTTTGAAGTTACAATTTGCTGTAATAGTATAATTACACGTCAACGAATAAATATTTGTAGTAATATATCTAATATTTTAACGAAATATGTTACTGTTGTCTATGTCAACATAAAGGATATAAAGGCGTTCCTGAATTTATGCATAAGCAAGAACCAAGGGTAGTGCGGCTACTTGTGAGTGCGGCTAACGTCAAACTATCGACGGTAAACACTGTAACGTTCCTATGGCACTATAAATGATATCACATACTGTGAGAAGATACTTTTATGATATATGCATTAATAAACATGTTTCTATCTCAGCTAGCTAGCTAATCAAAAAATTTAAAGCTGATGTGCAATAATGAGTTTTTGCTCGCAAGTGATTTTTTTTCTATCTTCTGGTAACGATGATAAGAATTAACTCGTTTCTACCATCTACCTCTAATGAAATAGTACTACAGTTTTATAATAAAATGGCAATGATATACCAAAGTAGGTACTTTGTTGTGAACATCAAAATACCTTGAAAACCATATCAATGTAAGATGCGAAACGATTCAAACCAAAATGTGAAAGAATAAGTTCGCTATAAAATATTAGTTGGTACTTTCTTTGATAACGATGAAAAATTACGCTGCAAATACAAGACTAGTGCATTTTGTATATATTTTGACTGCTTGGAAACATCTGCAACAAGCATGTCAAGAAGCGTCTTTTTACTTTTACGGCTAATTTCCTACTGCTTGTAGAGTTTAACTTTGGTTGGCTTGCAGTCTCCTTTTGTTTGTATAAATGTTTACTCAAGCTTCGTAATTAAGATAGATATCTTCAAACATTATATATTTGGGATAGTTAAACCTGTATATAAGTATATTTAAATTTGATTGGATGTTATCCCAATTAAAATTGTACAATACAAAGAAAACAAGCAAGCTAACCAAAGTCTTGCTCCACATGCATTAGGAAATGAACTATAATATACCAAGTGCAAAAACGGTGTATGTATGCAGTCTCTGTTAAAATCTTGAATACAACTGGAATTTTATCAGTGTCTTCGATCTTCATGTGCATGGCATATTTGAAAACGGACTTTTTGATTGAGTTAAGCCATTTCAACTGATATTTTATAGTGTGTCTTTCTATGCTGGGCTGTAACACTATTGTTTCAGATAAGGGTGAAGGTTGGTATCTATTAAAACGTTTAAAACCGCTCTATTTGTTTGCACCTGTCCAAAGTCAGGAATCCGATGTTCGGTAGTTGTCGTTTGTTCACGTGGTTCATAAGTGTTTCTCGTTTTTCTTTTATATAGATTAGACCGTTTGTTTCCCATTTGAATGGTTTTACAGTAGTCATTTCGGGGCCTAAATAGCTTGCTGTTCGGTGCAAGCCAAGGCTCCGTGTTGAAGACCATACTTCGACCTATAATGGTTTACTTTTACAAATTGAGATTTGGATGGAGAGTTGTCTCATTGGCACTCATATTACATCTTCTTATATCTATTTCAAGTTTAAACAAACATTGAACTACTCAATTACGGGGATGGGGAAACGTGAAAAGATAACTGTACAATTCAGACAACTTTGTTTCTCTGTCGTAACTTTTTCGGCTTTGCTTTATTACGTTTTCTTATTCTTAAGTTCGGGTTTGATTCCGATTGTGCCTTTCAATGGAAACGGTTGAACAACGTAAAACAAGAACTACAATTTGTATTCATTTTGCTAAGCAATATATCCCAAGATAAGTATAATTAGTTAAACATGCGTAAATGCATTATGTAAACTAATAGTTGTAACGTCATCTTATTAGAAGGCTTATAAAATCATCTAAGGAATGGTCTCGTTGTTTTTCTCCTAACACATAATCCTTTTATTTAAATCGTGAAAGTAGGTACCTAAGGTGTTACTTAACACAAGGATTTAATTTATTTTGCCTTATTTGTCACCGATTCAAATGTGAAGTCATAAGTAGACACATAAGGGGAAAATATATTAACCAGAAAATACAATAATAGTAATAATGTGTTTAACAGTTACCTTAACCCACAGACCTACCCGAGTGTAACAAAGCGTATGGTTTTATTGTGAATGGGATATCGACTATTTAAACCGTAGAATCCCATCCACAGATAGAGAGAACTACGGAGTTAATGTATCACAGATAGTATACACTTTGGAAATATATAAAATGTAGAAAAATGATGCAAATGAAACGACAAAATATATTTTTAATTTTCGTTTTAACGCATTTTATATTTTCTACAAACGGAGGCCAAATTTTTGACCGTGAAAAAAATATTAATAACAATTTAATAAACATTAAAGTGAAAAAAGAATTTCTAGAATTACGGATTGCTTTTAAAGGAATACTTGTGCTTGAGACTTCGGCTTTTCAGAATTCCTCGTATGAGTTAAAGTTTCGTCAGTTGACGAATGGACGGGATTTAATTCAACTTCTTCTACAAAATGGATTAATAAAAGATTGTGAATATTCCAAAGAACCAAAAAGAATTCTGCAGTTTATCGAGAAATTTTCTGAATCTGATGATATTTTCAAGCCAGAAACAGTCGAGGAAGGCGATGCTTTCAATTTATATCACAACAGTGTTGCCTCAAATGGCTCATCTGCCATCCACCATTTTCATCGTCGGAAAGAATTGAAAGATTTTAGGAGTTTTGTGAAAATTAAAAAAGCTATGAAACTGTGTAACGAGTTTGTAAGAGAAACATTGGAACAAAATCACCAGTACAACAGTTTTCAGTACATTCGGGTCAAAAATGGTATGCGTCGGGATGGAAGAGGCGCGAGAGACGAACACGAAATAAACCATAATCTACCTCACGTTACAGAGGGAGGCAGAAGAAACATGGATAATCCCGATATAGAACACCACAGACGGAAGCGTGCTTTAGTTAACCAATTCTTGATGTTTCCTGGCACAAAATGGTGCGGACGTGGACAAACTGCTCTACATTATGATGACATAGGAGATGATCGCGATGCTGATGTATGCTGTAGGGACCATGATTGTTGTCCAGACCTCATTCCTAGTTTTTCTACTAAATATAACTATTTCAACTACCGTTTTCATGCCATACTTCAGTGTGAATGCGATGACAAGTAAGTATATAGTTGTTGTCGATGTATAATTGTTTATCAATTCAAATTTGAAGAGAAACTAACAAGCAGAGCAGTTCCGGCCATTTTTAAAAGGGGGTTCCAGCTATATGTTCTATTCTTAGAAACCCCATACCCCTTGATCCGCAACTGACAAGGACGATCTGTGCGATTAAAGAAAAAGGAGGAAATAATATCCTGCTTCGCATGCGTTGTTTGTTATCTCCAGTTATCTAAGCTAGGGTTTTGTCATCCTAACAAATTTTGAAGCGTTTTTCTATAAAAACTGCATGCCCCACCACTAAAATCACATTTTTTGTTTTGGTTTCATGTTACATTTTCTTTAACACGTCTGATGCTTTAACTGTAGAATCTTCATAACTTTTTAATTGTTTAAAAATCAAGAATTTGCCTCCTTTATTTTCACTGAACTTCTATAGTCCAACAGGTGCTTAAACACCATCTGTTGTGGGTGACACTATATCATGAAAAGTTGAAATGATTTGTATTAAATACACTTTATTTTTGTTACTCTGTGGGAAATATTGGGACATTCTTAAAAGGCTAATGTATAGCCAAATGCTTTGCATTGATTTCTTTTATGTAAAACTGTGTTAACGGCAAATGCCAATGTCTGGTTCCGTATATTAAATGTTTTACATGAGGAAAAAGAAACGAAGCATGTATTAAGATGTATTGTACGATGCGCATTACCTTGTTTGAGCTGCTTTTCTAGGTTTTACTTGCCGGTGTTTGAAACAATGTTTTATAAGAGATAAAATAATTTAAATATACTGACAAAATCAACCATTTTTATGTGAATATTGGTGGTCGTAGGCTAATTAATTTTCTATTTAAAACAGACAAGAAATAGTTATGTACACCCTTTTCGAGTTGATTTAATTTTCCAGAAGTAAAAAAAAAGCAGCACTGACTTTGCACTGAGCAATCATATCAAATGAATACATACGAAATATGCTTATCATCGTCGTGGGCAATCTAACCCGGGATGATATAACTTCGGGGTATGTTAAGGCATTCCTTCCAAAAATACCTCTTCATTTAAGAATAAGTCGCTTAAACATCAATTAAAATTTTTGAGATATTTCATATCCGAATCTGGTTTGTTTAAGCCTATTTACATCCACTGAGCGAAGTTTTTCTTAAAATTAAATTTTAATCGTATCTTGGAACAAACAAGTAAATGTTAAGATAACTTTGAAACAGCACGACAGTGAATTAAGATAAATCTAGTTTTAATATCCCGCTGGCTGAAAATGTCTGGTTAATAGAAATTGAGGGAATCGGGCACACGTCGACGAAACGATTATACAATATAACAGCTAGCTGAAAATGTCTGGTTAATAGGTATTGAGTGAAAACGGGCACATTTCGACGAAACGAATTTTACTATATAATCGCTTCCTGGAAATGTCTAGTTATAAAAATTAAGGGAAAACGGGCACACGTCGACGAAACGAATTTTACAATATAATCGCTGGATGAAAATGTCTAGTTATAAATATTGAGGAAAAACGGGCACACATCGACCAAACGAATTATATAATATAAAAATTCGGTTACACGGAACCAGCGGTGAGAAGTTCAAAAATTGCTATTCATAGCAACATTTAAAAACCCCTTTATTTGTTGAAAATGAATAAAATTCAAATAGGTGACAATAAAATTTAAGAAGGTGGGACAGATAAGTAGAGTCAAACATATCTTTATTGCTGTTTATGACGAAATTCTTATATTTCTGATTGCGTTTAAACAAACTTTAATTACAATGGTCTGCGAAAGTCAAACTTGAAATGATATATATTAATATTTAGAATTATAAGTAGTGACAACAATAAAAAGTATAATGTCTCTGTCTGGGAATTTTGACTGAAGTAGGACTTCAGGACGTTAGTCTTTCGAAAGTTCTTGTAACATATACCAATAAAACACTTGTTATTCGTTTCACATACTGAACATAAAATTTGAATTGACAATAAATGACAGAAAATAAAAAGTTTGAAGTACCGTGTGCAAACAAGTCAATATTACACGTTTCTTTTGATCTCTTTTTAACCAGGTGCAAAAAATTGCAACACCTGTTAAATAAAAATTACAATATTATGTGAAAACGGATAAAATGAAAAGAAGTCATATGAACCTTTTAGATTATTCTTTTTAATATTTGTGCTTATATCTAAAAACCCAAAACATTATAAAATACAATTTCTTTAATGTTTTAATTACATTTTATTAAGTTGCTTTTAAACGTATTACATTTCATTAGGTTGCTTTTAAACATATTAAATTTTAACAATTATGTACATGTTCCAAAGTGGTACTTATACAGTTAAATTACTCCTCTTAAGTGTGAGAATTTATTCAACAACGGTAGTATTATAAAGTGTACACATTAAATCATCATTAGGAAAAAGAAATACTAAATTATCACAATTTGGTGATATTTATGTACTTTGAACTATTTCATTTTTTAAATAATTGACCATGAAAAAAATAAGTAAATAAAATTCTATAGAACATATTAATAAACAAAAATTTAGCGTCTTGCGCCTGGAAGATTATGTGTATCTTTTACAGTCTGCTTATTTATTTTACGGAAATCTATTCATAGCCGTAAGAGGTTAAGAGGCATTTTTGAACATATATATATACATATTACAAATGTCATTGTGATAAGTACATACGTTTTTAGTTGCAGCATCGCCAGTATATGAAGATGGCATTCGATTCGTCGATAACTTGGAAATGTTACATTTTTTCCCGCTATTGGTTCAGTATGTTTTGGAACATTGGTCAAAATATTACCTCGGTCCTTATTTAGACATTTTGTTTTAATGTTAAACATTTGATAGTTTTTTTTTGCGACCCAAGTATTTTTTTTATATTCAATGATCTTGTTCTCGTTTTACATCTCTGTTAATATAAGCTGTTTCTAACAAAGGCATATATTTTTTCTGCTTTCTTCTGATACAAGTATTCGCATCCTGGTTCAGATAATTGAGATTTTAACAAAATAAATATATTCCTTAAAACGAATTGGTAGTAATTTCTGATATCACATAACATGTGTTTTATAAAAAAAAAAAATACCACACAAAAACAAAAATAAACATTTCGTATGTATAATCGACATATGTACACCAAATTTCACCAGACGAATTTACATAAATGTCCAATTGTCGGATAAAATTGTTTTGCACCTCAAAGATCACCGGAGCGTTGTTTATGATAAAAGGGTTCGAGTTACCATATTTTTTCATTGTATAACAAGTATTCCTCTTTCAGACATTAAATATAAACCAATATTAAAATGTAATTATATGGTCGTAACATAAGATTAAAGGTTAACCACTTCTAGAATATCTTTATACGGGAATATTAAATAGATAATACGCTTACTGAATACCAATATCAAACATGGGAATGATATCTTGTTTACATCCATCCTGTGGTCTTTCCAAAAAAAATGTTTAATCAAACAACAAAAGAAAGAAGAAAAAATTCGACAACGTATTTAGATTCCTTTGTAATTGCTATTATGTTTAAAAAAACAGTATTGATGCCAAATATAAATAATGAAAAGAGATGTAGCCACGTTTGGTATTGAACCATGAGCAAAACCAATACTGTAAAGCAAGATATTAATGGGCCAGGAAATAAAAATAATGTGAACCAAACAACCAAAAAAGAAAGAAAAAATCGACAACGTATTTAGATTCCTTTGTAATTGCTATTATGTTTAAAAACAAAACAAGATTGAACATATATATGCCAAACATAAATAATGAAAAGAGATGTAGCCACATTCGGTATTCAACCATGAGCGAAACCAATACTGTAAAGCAAGCTGCTAAGGGGCCAGAGAATAAAAATAATGTGACCCAATTCAAACATGATTTATATTTGTCTGCTTTTATACTAAAAAAAAACTAAAAATTGTTGGAAAAGAGAGGGACAATCAAACTCCTAAGTCGAAAATAGGCTAAAAACCACTTATATCTCTCCCTTTATGTTTAAAATACAGGACTGCACAGAAAATACTAGTATGGGTGTTAAACTTCCCAGAGGCATAAGGGCGTTCATGTTCTACTTCATTCGCATAATATTATTCACATTGTTAACAGAAAAAAGAGAGGGGGAAGCATAAGCAATGATGAAAGGCAGAAAACTTAGTAATACTTAAACTAATCGTATTAAAATGTCCTGTCTCCTAAATTTTCCTATCTGTCAACTCTTTGTCATTACATCCCATTTATCTTATGATCATGCTTAGAAAAAAATAACAACGAATTTATTCAGAAGTGGACGAGTTGTTAGTAAAGCAATTAAATGATATCAGTCAACCTGTCCAGTTTGAATAGCCAAGTTTCCCTCTGTACCTCGCCACAATGATAGCAATCAATGGTTTAATTTAAGGTTATCTGATAGTAAACACTGCTAAATGGACGTTTCACATTTATTTCTAATCAAAACCGCATCAAACTCCCAGATTTAAAAAGAGACGAGTTTAATATTTTGATGCTAGATCTGACATATATTTATGACTGTAATGTGATTTTAATTGACAATGTTTTGATAGGAAGTCAACATTATAAATCAAATTTAATTTTGATCCTGAGAACCTTAAAAGTTCATCGAGTACTGGACATCAGTACCTTATTTGTATATGTACCAAGCAATACAAAACATTTGTTAATTAAGTTTGGATTAAAAGTTTTTTTATTCTCCTCGGTTCGTAACTTTCTTTTAATTGATTATACTATTATTTTATGAACAGTATTGTAATTAAAATCTTTCTAATTCTAATTACTAGTAAATTAATTTATAATCAAGCTTTTCGTCTGTACAGAAAAATAAACCCGGTATATCATTA
This sequence comes from Mytilus edulis, assembly GCA_019925275.1. Taxonomy (NCBI): domain Eukaryota; kingdom Metazoa; phylum Mollusca; class Bivalvia; order Mytilida; family Mytilidae; genus Mytilus; species Mytilus edulis. The sequence continues at coordinate 46,394,264 of CM034360.1, read as the reverse complement.
CTTAGAGTTGGGAGATGATAACGGGAAAAGTTGAATGAAACTCTTTTAGAATCGTCTAATATTACAAACGTTTTCTAACTTCAGGCAAAGTTGCAAACCATTCAAGTCAGACAAACACGCCAAAGCAAGAGCTATAGTTTCAATCATCGCATACAATGCATAGTCGTGGTTCAAATATATGAGGTTACTAACTATACTCAACCATATTTTATTTGACATACATCCTATATCTTTTGGAAATATTTAGGTATGTTTGTGCTACCTCAAGTCAAATATAGAGACTTCTTCTGTCAGTTTGCGGTGTTTTGGGTAGCTATATCGTGCTTACATACTGAGACAAAGTTTTTTCATTTACATTTTTTTATTTTTGTATTTCTTTTTTTCAGATTCAGGAGCTGTTTGAAGCAGTCGTATTCCCCTATGGCAAGTTTCATTGGACGTATTTACTTCAACATAATGGGATCTAAGTGTTTCACCCTGAAGAAAGATACCGTATGTGCAGAAAGGTCTTGGTGGGGATATTGTTTGAGATATGACGAAGAATCAGTAGCCCAAATCAAATCTCAGGAATCATTTAACTGTTTCTAGACTTAATGCAAAGTCAATGTACGGAAAGTTGACCAGAGAATGGTTTACTGCGTGGTAAAGGCGGGTCCAAACTGATAATATGATAGTCATGTTGTTTTGATTTTTTGGTGTACAGACAAAGTCGTTGATTGGTATGGGTTTTACGACCACACATTGCGTTTTAGAATGATTAATTGATAATTGCGTAAGACCGCGTCGGCGCAAAGGCCATTTTGCAACTTCAAACCCTTTTTAAGGTTCGAAGTGAATACCAAACAACCATTTGAATGGTAACATACATCAATCAACCTTTTGGTCCGCATTTTCCGTACATTGAAAATTGCTAGTGATTTTTATTGATTCCAGGAATCGGCCAGTACATAGTTATTGCATATTTAAGTATATGTACTAAATAACTTAAAACAACTTAATTTATTTATATCAATTACATGTAATAGACATTATTAAACTAGGACATATATATGTTAAATTTTACTTTCGTACATTTTAATATTGTCAGTATTGTATCAAAATAAATTTCGATCAATTTCAATATACCGTATTTATTATGCACATGTTTATTCTTCAAAACCCGATCAAGGGAAAGAGATATAGATCATATGTAAATAAAGAATAAACTAACAACAAGACTGTTCTGTTTTCTTGTGAATCGTCGAAACCTTCAGATATGTATTGTGTTGAAAATCAATTCGTAAACCTTCGAAACACTTGAATAATATAGCCATGTTGTTTAAAATGCATTCACAGCAATAATTTTTCTGCACTCAATTTACGAGCACTAACATATTCGATGTGAAAAAAATACTACATATAATAAAGCTTAGAATTAGTATGAGAGTCATTGCCCTCTTTCGTACGGCACATGTTGAGCAAATACCATTATTTTGGAAACGACCGTACAGAAAGAAAGCATTTCGATACGGCAAAAGTATGTCTTTTTTGCTGGTCGTAAATATCTAGATTTCCGGTCACTAAAACTAAAGAACATATTTGTAACAATGGGGAAAACACCCCCCGTATAATCCGCTGCAAAAGGCATGATTTAATCTGAAAGAATAGACAACTTTCGAGTTCGATGAATTTCCGTCAAAAACTCTGGTTTTAGTGAACATCATTCGTACGTTTAGGGGCATCGTCACTTCCGTTCCAATGTTGAGCGAGTGGCCGGAAAACTATAATGTTATATTGCACGAAATATTCGGAAAATTAAATTATAATAATTGACAATCAGCACTTTATCCTGCACAATGACGATCACTAAGACGCTTGATGAACGTCAATAGTGCAGGGATTCGATCTCATGATCTGGTAAATGACGTCATAAAGGCGCGCATAATTGAGTTTTTTCCAGAGACGGATGAACTCGAAGGTGGTCTATTCAAACGTTAAAAAACAACAGCATGATTACTGACAAAAACCATATAATGAAAATCAAATACATTACAGACAGCAACCTACAACAACCACTGACATACAGGCTGCCGAAAAGGATAGGCACTAGTGTCAAGAACAAACATGTTAGTCGGCGCTCATCAATCCTATCCAACATAAAACAGCTGGTATAAAAACAAAACAAAGAATAAACGGTAAACATCATTGGACTGTTCCTTTTAAACACTTACCAATGAAGCATATAAGACTGTCGGATAAGTAAAGCTACTGAGCTGTCTGATGACCGTCGCACTAACATATAATTTGTAGTTTTACCTCATCATCTTTTTAAACTAAACTAGAACACACCCGCGAAATCGCGGGCATTCAGAGCGGAGTTAAAAGTATGTAAAGTGTTGTTAGAAGTTTTATACCTCCTCCTTCATTTCCAAAATTCCCAATTTTTGGTTTTCTATCAATTTTAATATGAACATACATTTAGTATGTTATGAACATTTAAGTAAGGAGCCTGTAGTTCAGTGGTTGTCGTTTGTTTGTGTGTTACATATTTGTTTTTCGTTCCTTTTTTGTACATAAATAAGGCCGCTAGTTTTCTCGTTTGAATTTTTTTACATCGTCATTTCGGGGCCTTTTAAAGCTGAGTATGCGGTATGGGCTTTGCTCGTTGTTGAAGGCCGTACGGTGACCTATAGTCGTAAATTTCTGTGTCATTTTGGTCGCTTGTGGAGAGTTGTCTCAACATGGCAATCATACCACATCTTTTTTTTTTTTGTAATCAATGAATTTTGTAAAATATTTAATGAATGGAGAATTTCAGAAAAGGTATCAAAAGTTCACATGAATAATTTTAGCGCTTATCTGTATATTACTATATAAATAAAGTGTATTTACTCTCAATTCTTAGTTTAGTAATCGAACCACTTTCGAGTTCATCCGTCACCGGAAAAAACTCGTCAATTTTACGCGCCTTTATGACGTCATTTACCAGATAGAGGGGGTCGCCTGTATCCCTGCACTATTTACGTTCATCAAGCGTCTTAGTGATCGTCATTGTGCAGGATAAACTCTGTAGGTACTTAATGACAATTCCCTAATGACGGCAATGCTGATTGTCAATTTTGAGAATTCAATTTGCCGAATAATTCGTACAATATAGAATTATAGTTTTCCAACCACTCGCTCAACATTGGAATGGAAGTGACGACGCCCCTAAACGCACAAATGACGTTCACTAAAACCAGAGTTTTTGACGGAAATGCATCGAACTCGAAAGTTGTCTATTGACATAGTATACAGACACTTTCCATTTAATAAACTCTGAACAGAATTAAAATACACTTTATTCGTACTATTTGTTTGTTCAAAGTATACAGAAAAACGCAAGCCGGAAGTATATATATATAATCTGACTTAAAATTTCGTCCAATGACGGGACAATATCCGGATGCCATTTTTCTCGTTTTTCTCCCAAAATAACTCAATCTGAATAATCATATGATTGGATGACAAATGCGACTATGCACTGTATATATAGGACACAGAGTCGTGTTGATTAATTTATTGTGGAAAGAAGAGAAGCGAGACAAAAAATGAGGTCTTCTCGTTTAATAGTATAGATTCGTACCATTTGTTTGTTCAAAGTATACAGAAAACGCAAACCGGAAGTATAATCTGACTTAAAATTTCGTCCAATGACGGGACAATATCCGGATGCCTTTTTTCTCGGTTTTTCTCCCAAAATAACTCAATCTGAATAATCATATGAATGGATGACAAATGCGACTATGCACTGTATATATAGGACACAGAGTCGTGTTGATTAATTTATTGTGGAAAGAAGAGAAGCGACACCAAAAATGAGGTCTTCTCGTTTAATAGTATAGATTCGTACTATTTGTTTGTTCAAAGTATACAGAAAACGCAAACCGGAAGTATAATCTGACTTAAAATTTCGTCCAATGACGGGACAATATCCGGATGCCTTTTTTCTCGGTTTTTCTCCCAAAATAACTCAATCTGAAAAATCATATGAATGGATGACAAATGCGACTATGCACTGTATATATAGGACACAGAGTCGTGTTGATTAATTTATTGTGGAAAGAAGAGAAGCGACACCAAAAATGAGGTCTTCTCGTTTAATAGTATAGATGATCATCAATAATAACAGACGTATATACACTTTAATATGTACTATATGTCTCAGATAATACAAATGGTAAATTTGATAAATATGTTCAAAGAACTATTCTTGTTAAATATAGGCCAGTAAACACAAGCAATGGTCTCAAAACATATTTGACACCAGACATAAGAAGTTCAGTATTCTGGATCCGACAAACGAGATGGGGCAGCCCCGATGTTCCGACACCCCGTTAGTCCGACACCCTATTAGTCCGACACCCCACTAGTCCGACACCCCATTGGTCCGACACCCTATTAGTCCGACGCCCCATTAGTCCGACACCCCAATAGTCCGACAATTACAATTAATCCCGACCAATAGTAGTAAGCTGTTAAACAGAAATGTACTAATTTGTGAACCTAGTGTTGGACCAGTTTTTAGAGAGCAATCTGCAGGGACACATCGATAGTACTATTATGTAAATATAAAAAATGTTTATCTTTATGAGGAACAACATAAGATAACTTGCATACCGAAACTGTGAACACATACTTTCCACATCAATTAACTTGTCAAATAACCCGCTATCCGAACGGAATTTCTTACCCCTCACCCCTCCATTACGGGAGATGCAAACAACAATCTTCATCTTTAACTCATTTATTGGTAAATGAATTGATTCGATATTGTTGATTAAAGATATACATTCATTGAGTTTTTTCTTATTTGTTTGTCCTATTATATAGATCTATTGTATTTCAAATAAAAGTGAACACAAATTCAGGAACTTTGCAACTTAGATCAAGGGGTATCCCTAGAGTATATGTATCAAAGGCAACAAAAAAATCAACTTGTAAGTATACAAAAAAAAGGGCAATACAAATGTTCAATTAATCCATCCCTATACATTTTTGTTTAGGAGCCAGCTGAAACACACCTCCAGGTGTGGGCGTCAGTTTCTCGCTGCATGGAAGAACAATAAGGGGCCTTCGGCCGTTGTCTGTTCGTTGGTCGGATTGTTGTCTCTTTGACACATTTCCATACTCAATTTGAATATTAAGGAAAAAAAAAGTTGTTTTGAACAAAAACTCGCACTCACAACCTGCAATGTAACTACATTTGTAGTTGATCTGGAAGAATATAAACAACACTACAACGAAAGTCTCATTAGAAGATCGGTATATTCTTACTTGTTATCGGTATTCGAATGTGCAATGATAGTAGTTTCACGGAACCAAGAAAGAAAAAACACGTACATGTATATTATTACAAAAAGCATCTACAATGTAACTAGGCCAGGTATCAACATATCAACAAAATAAATGCAGGTTCAAATATTGGAAATAATGTTTGGCAGTTCTGTGTTTGTTTTAATACGCCTGTCAAAATTTTTACTGGACGTATTATGGTATACAAATGTCCGTCTGTCCGTTTGTCCAGTTGTATGTCCGGCGTAAATATATCGAAACGTAACAACGACTCATCCAAATTTCGTAAAACTTAACATAGTTGTTTCTTGTGATGGTCAAACGTTCTGTATACTTTTTGATGAAAATAAGATTAAAACTTTTTGAGTTACGGGACTTTGTAAGTATAACAGGGGTGTCATTTTTTTTTTCACATGTCGCGCCGTATCTCAAAAGCCATTTATGATTATTGCTTAAAAGTTAACACACTTCTTAGTTTTATTAATCTAAAGATCTATATACTTTTTGGTGATGTCAGATTATTTTGTAAAAGAAAAAGGGGGAGGGGTGCTCACATGTCACGTCGTATCTCAAAAACGATTTATGATAATGGTTTAAAACTTTACACAATTCTAAGTTATATCAATTTAAAGATCTATATACATTTTGGTGATGATTCAAAATAATGTTTGGATTTATTTAATATTTTGTAAAAAAGGGGGAGGGGCTCTAACATGTCGTGCCGTATCTCAAAAATAATTTATGATTACCCCTAATAACTTTATACACTTCTAAGTTATATTAATGTAAAGATCTGTATACTTTTTGGTGATAATTCAAAATTTTATTTAAGAGTATGTCAAAAACTATAATTATGATTTTTGCATAAAAATTCACACACAGACGACGAAAATTACCCGCTAGACGGTACATTAATATAATCAATGAAATTTCAAGAGCATATTTGTTTTAAATATAATGGAAATGGGGAATATGTCAAAGACACAACCACCAAACCAAAGAGCATACAACCTTTCTTTGTTGTCAAACTTCTTGACAAATATATATCAGTAAAAATCATGCATAATATAATCATGATAACTAGATACACGGGTCGTCTTATTGGCCATACTGCACGCTAATGCATTACAAGAATTGTATGCATGTTCCTTATTAACAACATATTACGGACGTACTTATACAAGCATATTTTCTATTAAAAACTATCACCAGTTGTGTTCATACCTCACAGATCAATCAGGTTTCACTTCTCATCAATATAACTTGTAAATTGGGGTTGATACTATGCTTTGTCGACGAAGAGCATTTAATTTACACGTCAAAATAATCTCCACAAACCATATTTCATTCGCACAAAAAATAAAACATTTCATCTTAACCAATATTACATTTAAGTGCATATAAATAATAGATTTAGTTACATGAAACTCTTAATAATGACCTGAAAACACAGTTTTAGTTGCATAATAAAACTTTTAAAATCAGAAATCAGTCCATATAAAAGCATATTGCAAGCACTGTACACTATAAGGCTGTTCTATGCGCTGCAGTAAAACTATAAATTTGTTCTGGCATAAAACTTGGGCCCTTCATTAAAAAGTAATCCAAGCGGCATAAGGACATCGGACCACAAACACTATTTACTAGTTTTGCACTTAAATTATGGTGTATGCATATCAGTTGTATACTTATTTCGTTTTTTGTTTCAAGTTTATATGGCAATAAATATTTGAATTTGGTTAAGCCTATTTGTTTGTTTATAATCTTAATTCAGTTTCCAAGAGTTGTTATATATCACGATGACTAGTTTCAGTTCTATCTAATTATCACTGAGATTACGCGAAGTTACACCTTTTAGGAATTTATAAGTCAACTGAGATTGTCGATAATGGAGCTTGTTTCCCCTAAAATTGTGTGATGACGTTGTTTTAATCGTGCCGAAATATATATATTGTACCGATTTTAGTTTGACTGTATAATTTATTATTATGTAAGATGTCTTTCTTTTAAATATATAAGGGTTAAATTACATTTCTATAGGGCAATGCCTGGTATTTTTATTTATTTGAACGGTATCTATATTATTTAAATTCACCGCCCGGTACCCCATCTTTGGAACCGCCGGGGTACCGTCCGGTAACCCCATCTTTGAAACTATCAAGGTACCACCCGGTAGCCAATCTTTAGAACCATTGAGGTACCGCCCGGTATCTACAAAACCGCCAGGTACCCTATCTCTGGAACCGTCGGGATACCGCCTGTAATCATGTATATAAGGGGATGCGAGAGAGAATAGAGAAAGAGAAAAGATAGATTGTTAGTTAGAAGTGTTGAGAGTAATATTGTGTTATAGTGAATTAGGATTATTGTTCAACTGTTTTGTTATATCAAACTGATATACATTTAACAGATTACATAGTGATTTTATTTGAAACTTTGTGTTTTGGTTTGTTTTCTTTGTGCCATTTGAGTATGGATTTTAGGGAGCTACCATTTGATTTTTATGGGGGGGCTAGGATGAAAAATTTTGTCCTGCATTTTTTTTTAGTTGTAATCTATGTCCTGCCTTTTTATTTTTCACTCTATTCGGTCCTGCCTTTTTTTTTTATTAGTTTATCCTGACTTTTTTTACCTAAATTAACATCCTGCCTTTTTTTTTGCAAAGTGTCTCATCCAGCCTTTTTTTTTTACTCAAAACTCCTGTCCTGCCTATTTTTTTCAAATTTCATCCTAGCCCCCCCATAAAAATCAAATGGTAGCTCCCTGACGTAATTTACGCTACCAAAATAACACATCGACAAACACGAATCCATACAAAAACGACAACGCTACAAAATATATAAAAACAAGAATATGTCCATAGTACTCGGATGCCCCACTCGCACTCTCATTTTCTGTGTTAAGTGGACCGTGAAATTGGGGGTAAAAACTCTAATTTGGCATTTAAATTATAAAGATCATATCACAGGGAACATGTATACTACAGTTTCAAGTTGATTGCACTTCACGACTTCAACTTCATCAAAAACTACCTTGACCAAAAACTTTAACCTGAAACTTGCACTATCCTTTTCTATGTTCAGTGAACCGTGAAATTAGAATTAGAAAGATCATATCATAGGGCACATATGTACTGAGTTTCAAGTTGTTTGGACTTCAACTTCATCAAAAACTACCTTGACCAAAAACTTGAACCTGAAGCGGGACGAACGGACGGAAGGACAGACGAACGAACGAACGAACGCACAGACCAGAAAACATAATGCCCCTCTACTATCGTAGGTGGGCATAAAAAAAGAAGATTTGGTATGATTGCCAATGAAACAACTCTCCAAAAGAGACCAAAATGATACAGAAATTTACAACTATAGGTCACCGTACGGCCTTTATCAATGAGCAAAGTTTATACCGCATAGTCAGCTATAAAAGGCCCGAAATGACAATGTAAAACAATTCAACCGAGAAAACTAACGGCCTTATCTATAACATCAAATGAACGAAAAAAAAAAATGTAAAACATAAAAAAAACGACAACCACTGAATTCCAGGCTCTTGACAGGCACATTCATGCCATAATGTGGCGGGATTAAACATGCAAGCCCCCCCCCCCCCCCCCCCGCAAACCTTGGACAGTGGTACAAATGTATAACAGTACAACATAAGAACGAACTATACAAGTCAGATGAAATTAACTCATCAGAAGGACAAAAATACAAGTGGACGTGGCCGGGAACATACATCCCAACATCAAATAGACGCTATAGGAACAGATCTGTGAGCATGTTTTTGAGTGTTTGAATTTATATCTCTTTTAATGCACGAATGCAGTTTGCAATTATGTTTTCGTCCGTTCAGTATTTTAAGCATTTGCATGGTTATATATAATGTCATAATCTATGTTAAAAGTGTCGGACTATCGTGGTGTCGGACTAGTGGGGTGTCGGACTAATGGGGTGTCGGACTAACGGGGTGTCGGAATATCGGGGCGACCCCAACGAGATATTATATGGTTTCTAGTTTGAAAGGTGATGATGAGAATTTTTTTTAACGACCTTTACTACCAATGAGGGTCTTGCACGGTCAGTTTCAAAAGCGATAGTAATTTATAATTTGACCTTTAAAAATGAAAATGAGACTTGAAATGGGTAATGTGTCAAAGCATTATAACAACCCGACCAAAGAGCAGATAACAAATGCTTTTTTCGTCCATTTATTTAAACTTTGAAGTCATAAACATCCCTGAGCTTGTCGTACAAAATGTTCAATCTTCTTTTAAAACACACTGATCATGATGAATGTACATGCCAGGCAACTTCAAAGATCTCTTTAGTTGTTTTGAGTTGCAGTTAATCCAGATAATTGTTGAAATTCTTGTTGTCACTTCGTATACTGAAAAAGCAATATTAAATTCATGTGAGGTTAAGTTTACCTTTGAAACAGATCTATGTCTCGCCGTCATTGCAGACAAATTATGAAATATAAATCAGAATTAAGCGAAAATGGGACATATATATATTCCGTTTTTCTGAAATTCTTATTTCATTAACTAGATATAAGAAGATGTGGTATGACTGCCAATGAGGCACTTCTACATCCAAGTCACAATTTGTAAAAAGTAAACCATTATAGGTCAAAGTACGGCCTCCAACACGGAGCATTGGCTCACACCGAACAGCAAGCTATAAAGTGCCACAAAATGATTAGTGTAAATTAATTCAAACAGGAAACTCAGTCAGACAGGTTCACTGGTTGTCGTTTGTTGATGTGGTTCATAAGTGTACCTCGTTGATATAAATTAGACAGTAAAGGACAGTAAACTTACGTTTAAAACAACGCTACTAATTATTTTACTGCTGTAAAAAATGTATCAACTTATATAATAATCTATAAAAGAGAGGCAAAAGATACCAAAGCCACAATCAAACTCATAATTCGAAAATGAAAAACGAAAAATGACCAAAAGACAAACAACAGTACATAAAATACATAGGAAAAGAGACTGGGCAACACGAACACCGCCAACAACCGGGTGTTAACAGGTAATCCCGTGAGAAGTATAAGCAGATCCTGCTCCACACATGACATCCGTAGGATTACTCCGATAAATTATCATAGTGATGGGAGATTAAAAATTAAGCTACCGGTATTGCGCAATAGCAGATTGATCTTCAACGAAGACCAGAACTAGGAACAAGGTTAGAAAAATGATAAATATTTTAACAGTTTGTCATCTCGAGGCATTTAATTACTGTTACTGGATTTTGAGGCCGTACCGCGACCTATCGACCTTTGGATTGTTTCATAAGCAATCATACCACATCCTCTTTTTTATTTTTACTTCTAAACCCTTTAAACTCTGATGAATAGTTGTCTTATTGGCATCTAAAGTTGTATCGACTATGATCATTTCAATTCTATATTAACACTTTTAGTCCCGTATGTACTTACTTTATTCACCAACCATTTACTATCTTCCATCGCTTTTGAAATAATTTGTTGGATTCGTTCTGGATCCGTCTCATCTGCATGGCTATTGTAACCCTAGGAATTAAAACGTGTTGCTAGTTTAATAGATGCCATTAAATTTATACACCAATGAATTCCTTTAAAAAGGAGTTTAATCCTTTTATATCTTTGAAATTGAGACAAGGAATTTATTTTTCAAAAATTGCAACTTGACTGCACCTTAGCACAATCTTACATCAACCATGAGGGCTTACTGTCTGTACATTTATCTAAGCTCACTAAGACCATGTGAGTCTTTAATTACTTAACAGCAAGTTAGGTGGCACTTTTAAGAAGTTATTACTTGACAACACCTTTAATACAACATGTACAACTTACATAAACCATGAGGGCTTATCGTCTGCACAATTATCTAAGCTCACCAAGACCATGTGAGTCTTTAATTACTAGTCTGCTAGTAAGATGTCACTGTTAAGAAGTTGTTACTTGATTGCACCTTTAATAAAACTTACATAAACCACGGGGGCTTGTCGTCTGCACATTTATCTTTAGCTTGCCAAGACCATTCAAAAAATCAGAATGTGAATATATATGTTCAAACTCTTTTAGGTCATTTTTTAGTAGCAATAAACAAAAAAACTATGTTAATTGGACATGCTTTGATACTATATATGCCCTTGAATTTTTACTAGATAACATTTTTGTTCGCTTTGGGGATTCCGTATATCGTCAGATTATCGGAATTCCAATGGGGACTAACTGTGCACCACTTATTGCGGACCTCTTTTTGTATTGTTATGAGTTACAATTTATGACAAAAATAAGCAAAGACCCATCAAAACAACATCTGATAAACAAATTTAATAATACTTTTAGATATTTGGATGATATTTTGGCTCTCAATAATGACGACTTCAGTATGTATATTAATGAAATTTATCCTGCTGAACTTACTTTAAATAAAGCTAATACTAACAATGACCACTGCCCTTTCCTCGATCTTGATATCTATATCACTAACGGAAAGCTGAATACTAAAATTTATGATAAAAGGGATGATTTTTCATTTCCTATCGTTAATTATCCGTTTTTAGATGGTGACGTTCCCTTGTCACCATCTTACGGTGTTTATATTTCTCAACTTGTACGATTCGCTCGTGTATGTAACAATGTTTTAGATTTTAACGAGAGAAATTTATGTATTACTGAAAAATTATTACACCAGGGTTTTCGATATCACAAACTAGTCAAAACATTTACTAAATTTTATCATCGGTATAAAGACATCATTCGTAAATATAGCTCAACATGCAGACTTCTTATACGTTCAGGTATTTCACATCCAATTTTTTATGGAAATATTCTTTATAAAGCACAAAGGTGTCAGTATTCACCTCAGAAACTTAAAAAACCTTTGAATAGACTTATTAAGAAGGGATATAATTACGATACTGTTGTCAAGTCATTAAAGATTGCATATTTTGGCGTTAATATTGAGTCACTGATAAGGTCTTTGCGTCGGAACTAAACACATTTATTCTAAAAACAGTTGTTGGCATGACACGGGTTATGTTCTTCTCATATATGTTATGATGGTATGATACTAAACCCCTAACGGGAAGGATTGTGCCTGATGTACATATGATGAAATCATAATCTTTCAGTCAGTTTAATTGAAGTCTGGAGCTGGCATGTCAGTTAACTGCTAGTAGTCTGTTGTTATTTATGTATTATTGTCATTTTGTTTATTTTCTTTGGTTACATCTTCTGACATCAGACTCGGACTTCTCTTGAACTGAATTTTAATGTGCGTATTGTTATGCGTTTACTTTTCTACATTGGTTAGAGGTATAGGGGGAGGGTTGAGATCTCACAAACATGTTTAACCCCGCCGCATTTTTGCGCCTGTCCCAAGTCAGGAGCCTCTGGCCTTTGTTAGTCTTGTATTATTTTAATTTTAGTTTCTTGTGTACAATTTGGAAATTAGTATGGCGTTCATTATCACTGAACTAGTATATATTTGTTTAGGGGCCAGTTGAAGGACGCCTCCGGGTGCGGGAATTTCTCGCTACATTGAAGACCTGTTGGTGACCCTCTGCTGTTGTTTTTTATTTGGTCGGGTTGTTGTCTCTTTGACACATTCCCCATTTCCATTCTCAATTTTAAGTCTTTAATTTCAAATAACCAGTTAAACAGATGATATGAATGGACATTCTCTAACATTGTAGACTAGAATAAAATTCATAACAAATATCTCCTTTTTTGTTAACCTGGCATGTTGAACTTTCAATAACGAATAGGCTTACGATATCAACTATATTTGACTTAAATTGTAGATCTTATCTTGTTTTTTCGAATTAAAAGTACATGATATTATATCAAATCATATATCATCATGCTGCCAACTCAACGAAGGAATGCAACTAAATCAGACAAATAAGTACATAACTCTTTTCTGTCAGAGCTTAGCGATGTCCATGGTTGTTGTGTGCACCAATATTTAGGAGGAATTTACATACATGTTTGTGATAACAAATAAACCGTTTCTTTCCCTATCACATAAATGTATCCGATTATGTTTTTCTGCGTTTCGTACTTTTTACCACTATTTATAAACAAATTAGTTAATATTTAACAAAAAATAATGCTTAAAAGAAGCAGTTAGAAGTTATAGAATGTCGCCACCAGTCGTTCGAAATGTCATTTTAGAGGAAACAAATCATTTACAGAAATGTTTAGATTAAAGTAGGACTTCAAAAGAATCAGAATGTGAAAATATATCTTACCTGTCTCACATAATTGTTGTAGTAGTCCTGTGAATTTTTAGGCAGAAGCCTAACTTGCCTTAGTAGGTATTTGTATAGCTGAACGGGTGTTTTCACATTTGACATTGAGTTGTTGGGAACTGCAGAGGGATACACTAAGGGTTTGACCGAAGCCGGAGGTGACACCAGAAAACGGGATAAATATGAAATCATTTTTTCATACTTATTTGTGTTTCTCAAAATTAACATATTAATGCCTTTTCTAACTTTAAGTGACAGTTTGTCTATAAGTTTTGATATCATTTACTTACATGGTTACTTTTTTTTTTATCAAGTATAAAATTATGTCTCTACTCTGGTTGGCCTATATTATACTGCTATAGTTGATAAACGGTCTCAGGCAGGGATTTTTGCTCATTGTTGAAGATAAAACGATGACATATAGTTGCTAAAATCTAGGTAATTTTGTTTCTTGTAGATAGTTGTCTTATTCTCAGTCATACCGTGATCATCTCTTTATTTCACGTTCAAGATATTCTACATTTTCAAGGCAAACTATTCCGAGATCGGAAACGTCTTGTCATCTCTGCAGCTCTAGAGATATTGGTGATGAATTTCACTACATTATGTCATGCATTTTTTTTTAACATAGAAAGAGAAAAATATTTACCACATTATATAAAAAAAAATGCTAATATTATTAAATTTAAAAAAGTGTTCTCATGATATCTGAAAATGTTGTAGAACTAGAAAAATTGTGTAGATTTATATTATACAATATATCATTGAAAGTCTTTGAGTGTCCTCCTGGTTAGAGGAACTGTAATACTTTTATACTGTTATTTTCACACATGCAAAACAAAATATGTATTATATATGAACTGTTATTTTCTCTATGGCTATATATATGTACTAGTTTATGAGAATATAATAATTTTTTCATTCAGTGTTAATCTTACCTTTACCTCATTTTCATAATTCATTAGTAAAATGTTTTAATGGTTATGCCTGTTTCTCAAATTCTTTTCGAAAAAAATATTGATTTGGTATACAGTATTCAATTTTTATAAGCCTAATTGATTTTTTATATGGTCAAGTTGCAATGTTACACTTCTGTCTCAAACGTTTAAACCTGCTGCATGTTTATGCACCCCTTTGAAGCCAGGAGCCTGTTGTTGAGTGGTTGTTGTTTGTTGGTGTTGTTCATAAACGTTACTCGTTTCTCTTTTTTATATAATGATAAGAACTATTTTCGGAACTCCCGTTTGTGTGAATTTTTGTGAACATCAATTCATGCATTTTATATGATATATATCAAAATATGGAATTTATATCACATTCATTATTCTCATAAACTAATATACAAAAAAATCGAAATTCATTTGCAATACAATTTATTCAAATAGAAGTTGACATGAAAATTCAAACAAATGATTTATTTATTGTTATTTTCTATAAGAAAAATAGTCAGCTTTCATAAATAATTTTAAACTGTGATTGATTTTATTACAAAACCAATTAATCAGATTTGCTCATATTATTTTCACCATATTAAATTATAACAGGATTAATCAAATTAGCTTTACTAACTAATCAATTTGTTAATTGGATTAATTGAATACATTGATGACCCCAAGCTATAGACAAGCCAACTACTCTGTGGATCTGAAAATTGACAGAAATGTCTCCATGTCTCAATGTATATGCCATTTTATGCTACTTGTCAAAAAGGAGCATTTCATTTCATAAAATGTCATGGATATAAATACAGTAATTTGAAAGTTCATATCATTTCAAATTATATCTTAAACTTTAAAAACTAATAATAAGTCTTATACAACTACAATATGGATAGATGTGAATCCACTCTGGCTTTAATGGACTTCGAACAAGTGGAGCAGGATGACTATTCATCTGGTTATGAATCCACACCTTCAGACTCAGAGTCATCTACACCAACTCAGAAATCAAAATATGACACACTGGTACCAACCAGCTACAACAGGGACCCAGTCAAGATCAAAGAAAAGATGAGTTACAGAAATACACAAGCTCTGACTGAACAACTGAAGGTCATCTCATCCATACCAGAACTTTGTGATGTAACATTTTAAGTTGGACCAGAAAACGTCAAAGTTCATGGTGTCAAGGCCATCTTGGGAACAAGAAGAAGGGTGCTGTACAATCTCATTTTAAAGAAACAAAAAGAAGCTGAATTTCAGATTAAAGCTGACAAAAAAGGAAAGAAAAAGAAAATCAGACAAAGTTCTCATTGTTGTGAGGAAGTATGAACCAGAGGACTTCAAAAAGATAATACAGTTCATACACAGTGGTTCTGTGGATATCAACAGTTCATGTGTAGCTGGACTTTTATGTGGTGCATCGCAGTTTGGTCTGGATGACCTTGAAAAGGCATGCTGGGACTTTGTCAACTATTCTGTTAAATCAGGGACCATCTCAAAGATTATACCAACTGCCAAGAGATACAGTCATCATAAAACTGGACAACGACTCTTGGAGAAGATATTTAGCAATACACAGCAACATGTTGAATTATAAATGACTATATAAATGAGTGATTGATTCTATTATTACTATTAGTGCTATGATATGTTATTAATTGATAAATAAGTAAATAAATATATAGAAAAAAAAATGTTTTTATTTGTATTGATCAATGATGTTTACAACCTGGCCTACTGAAATAGTCCGTTTCTGTGTAGCTTTAATCCGATGATTTGTTGTTATTATGGCTACATCACGATCGAATAAGTGTTCGACTTAAAAGTTCCAGTAAAAGATGCAGTCAGTGTTCAGGCAATTCATAGTTCGAGTTCAACTTTCAGTTAAAATATCAACTATGCTTCGAGTTAGGAGTTCAACTTTCAGTTAAAGTATCAACTATGCTTCGTGTTTTTCGATTTAAAAGTAAGTAAGTAAGTAAGTAAGTAAGTAAAACTTTATTTGGATTCGGCATATTGACAAACAATACAAACATAAGCTCTAATGAGCTTTTCACCGAATATAAAAACATATGCAATAACAAATAAAACAAGGCATGCAGCATGCAATAAATAATAAGAAGCAGCACCAAAAATTAACTCTAAGCAAATAGATAATACATGTATCTTGCAAAATACCAAAACATATATATGAAGCACTAAAATTTTTAAAAATTTTCTGTTTAAAAATTAATTTTTTAAATAATTTATGAATTATAAAGTAAAAAAATTCAAATCTTTCAAATTTTAAAAGGTAAAAAACAAAATTTCAGTTGCAACGCAGGCTGTTAATGCAACATAAAAAGCATAAATATTGTAACACAAAGTTATCTACAGGCAGAGCAAAAACATTCTGTTCCACTCCAGGACTGTACAAGACTCTTAAAATGTGAGAAGCTGTTAACAGTCCTGAAGTGGTCAGGTAAGCTATTCCATAAAGTAGCAGCAGCAAAACTAAAAGATTTTTTTCCATATGAGGTAGTTCTTACCTGTGGTACATCCAAAATATTGCTGTATCTAAAAGAATATTTAGTGTGTTTAATTTTTATTAAATTTTGTAAACATACAGGAGCCAAATTATTTAAAATTTTATAAGTCTCAAGTGCCATTGTCCTGATGCGTCTTACTTGTAGGGTTGGAACCTTTGCGTTCTCAAGAAGAGTTTCAGAGGATGATAAATAGTCGTCGTATACAAATCGTAATGCTCTCTCTTGTATTTTTTCAAGTTTTTTAGAATTTTTCTCTGTACAAAAATGCCAAGCCAAAGGGCAAAAATTAAAATTACTCAAAATAAAAGTATGAAAAATTGTAAGTTTATTTAATCTGTTTAAAAATGATCCAATTCTCTTGAGAACATTCAGCTGTTGTGATGCCTTTCTACACAAGTTACTTATATGTGCATCAAATTTTAGTTGGTAATCAATATCAATTCCAAGTAACTTTACTGTTTCTTCACATGATAAAATATTTTGCTGAATTTGTATAGATGGATTTTTTGCAAAGGTTCTTTTCCCTACAGCAATAACTTGGAATTTATCAGGATTTGCCTGCATCTTATTTTCTTTAAACCAATCAATTAGCACTTGAGACTCAGATTCTAATGTTGATATGAGATGGTCATAATCCGGACTACTAAAAGACAGAGTATTGTCGTCCGCATAATTATATAATGTACCATGTTTAACAAAATAAAAAATATCATTTATGAAGATATTAAATAAAAGGGGCCCCAATATAGAACCTTGGGGTACCCCTTTTTGGATGTCAGCCCAGCTACTCAGAACACCATTTACTTTAATTTGCTGTTTTCTATCAGAAAGATATGATTTTAATAAAGATACTGAATGTGGAGAAACACCATATGCTAGTAATTTATCTAGTAAAATTTCATGAGGTAAGCAGTCAAAAGCTTTTGATAAATCCATAAGAACTGCAGCTATATATAAGTTTTTGTCTAAAGCTTTACGCCAGTCTTCCAGTAATCTGAGCAACGTAGTCTGACATCCATGTCCTCTACGGAAAGCACATAAATAAGGGTTAAAAATGGAATCAAAGAAATCGTATAACTGTATTTCAAATATTTTTTCGTAAAATTTTGAAAAAATAGGTAACACACTGACTGGTCTGTAATTTGATTTAAGTAGTGGGTCACTCTTTTTATGTAAGGGTGTAACTTGGGCTTCTTTAAGTTTGTCTGGAAATATGCCCGTGTCCACAGTCAAATTTATAAGACTGGTTAGCTGAGGTGCAACGACAGATTTACTAGCTTTTACTATTTTTGCTGGTATCCCATCTGCTCCAGTTGCTTTTTTGACATTAACTTTATTTATGATTTTTTCCACTTTTTCTGATGTCACCTTTTGAAATTTAAAATTTGCATCTGTTTTCAAGTGATTTTGCTCATGTATGGCATTTAAGCTATGATTGTTTAATGGATCATATATAACATCATTTCCTATCTTCTCAGCAACAGTAGCAAAAAATTTATTAAAAATATCTGATACATCTTTTGAATTATTTATAATTTTGTTTTCTTCAAATAAAATAGTCTTTTGCCCTTGGGATTTGCATTTTTTTGAAAAGAAAGGTTTGACAGTATTCCAAAAATCAGCACTTTTTGATCCTCCAGAACAGCGTTCTAAAAAATATATTTTCATAGATTTCTTTTTTAACTTATTTACCAAATTTCTTTGCTGTCTGAATTTTTCCCAAGTATGATTATTTCTTTTTTTGGTGTACTGAGAAAATAGCATGTGTTTTCTGTATATGGCTTTTCTTAATTCTCCATTCATACATGGAAGAGGACTTTTTCTGGGATACCTTGACTTCAAAGGTGCATGTTTGTCTAGTGTTTTAATAAAGTTATTTTCATATGTTTGGTAGATCTCATTTACCTGTTCTTCGATTACTAGTTATGTGTTTCCGTTTGAGTTAAACTTTCAGTTACAATCGGGGTTATTTGCTTTGAGTTCGTATTTCATAATACATTTCAATCTTGGATAGAACCTTCACTATTACAATGTTTCATGAAATTCCCAAAGAAGTAATTTTGGAGGCGCAATTAATTTTTTTCTTGAAATATGATGATAAAAATAAAAACAAGCAGAATATTCCAACCTCTAACAAAAATTACAAAGGTTTGCAAAAAAAATAATGATTTTAATAGAAATATAATTCATGTGTATCATGTTTTATCTTTGAAAACTAATTTAGCCATATGTACCCCAAAGTACCTCTTGGTGGCTCTAGTGTCATATCTAAAATTCCCTTAGCAAATTATCAACTTCATTGGTAATACTTACTTGGCAGGAACAATTAATGACATGACATTTGAGCGCTAAAAAAGTGTGGTATTTTACAACAAATATATAGTGTCATGTAAAGTATAGGTCTGAAACGTAAAGTTGTATGAACGTACACTCTTGCAAGCGTTACACGAGAAGGCTAAACCTTGGAGTAGTCGGGTGCCATTGGTTGTTTATCCCTGACAAAGCAGGCATTTTGGAATAATGAGGTTGACCCGACCCGCAGTCTAACTTATGTGTCCAGGTAAGGTGACACGTCTTCCTGCAAACTGTTACCTCTGATGATCCTATTACGGGTATATTTAAGCGTATTTGTCTGATACCACGCTTAGCGTGCAGTATGTCTGGAACAAATGAGGCTGCAGGATTCATAATTTTAGCACACTTAATCACACGTTTAAGTTCTAATATGAATTTAATATTTGTCACTGGACGTCAAATACCAATTAACAACAAGTTAAATATAACAGAATCATACAATTTTCATTGTTGTGTGTGCCCTTTAAACTATATACAATAATATTCCGATCTTGTGTGCATACATGTCAATATATTCAAAAATATCTCTCTTTTTAGTTCACATGACCTGTAAGGTCAAGAGAGCTTTTCTCATCACTTGGCGTACGTCCGTCGTCCGTCGTCCGTCGTCGTCGTCGTCGTCTGTTAACTTTTACAAATATCTTCTCCTCTGAAACTACTGGGCTAAATTTAACCTAACTTAGCCACAATCATCACTAGGGTATCTTGTTTTAAAAATGTGTCCGATGACCCCGCCTGTCAACCAAGATGGCCGACATGGCTAAGAATAAAACATAGTGGTAAAATGCAGTTTTTAGCTTATATCTCTGATACCAAAGCACTTAGAGCATATCTGACAAAGTGTTACAATGTTTATAAGGTTAAGATATATCTTCCCTGAAATTTTCAGACAAAGCCGACAACCTGTTGTTTGGTTGCTGCCTCTGAATTGGTGATTTTTAGGAAATTTTGCAGGTTTTGGTTATTATATTGAATATTATCATAGATAGAGATAAACTGTGAAAAAGCAATAATGTTTAGTAAAGTAAGATCTACAATTAAGTCAACATGACCAAAATTGTCAGTCGACCCCTTAAGGAGTTATTGCCCTTTATAGTCAATATTTAACAATTTTTCGTAAATTTTTGTAATCTTTTACAAAAATCGTCTTCTCTGAAACTACTGAGACAAATTAACCAAACGTGTCCACAATCATCACTAGGGTATATTGTTTAAAAAATGTGTCCGATGCCGGACCTCCGCCTGCCAACCAAGATTGCCGACATGGCTAAAAATAGAAAATAGGGGTAAATGCATAAAATATAGTTTTTGGCTTATATCTCTGACACAAAGAGCATTTAGAGCAAATCTGACAAGGGGTTAAAATGTTACAAGGTTAAGATATATCTGCCTTGTAATTTTAAGACAAAGCCGACAAAGCTGCCCCTGAATGGTGATATTTAGAATTTTTTGCAGTTTTTGGTTATTATCTTGAATATTATCATAGATTGAGATAAACTTTAAACAGCAATAATGTTCAGCATAGTAAGATCTACAAATAAATCTACACGAACAAAATCATCAGTCGACCCCTCAAGGAGTTATTGCCCTTTATAGATAGTTTTTAACAATTTTTATAATCTTTTACAAAAACATTTGTAATCTTTTACAAAAACATTTGTAATCTTTTACAAAAACATTTATATCTTTTACAAAAAATCTTCTTCTCTTGAATTACGGAGACACATTTAACCAAAGGCTTTTCCACAATCATCACTAGCGTATCTTGTTCATCGGATTTAGATTTATCTGCACATGCCCTGAAATTTTCAGACGAGTCCTACAACCCGATTTTACAGAAATTTTGCAGTTTTTTGTTATTATCTTGGATATCATTATAGTATATAATAATATCTAATACTCGTACTATTAATTATGATTTTAACCTTATTTAACATGATTTTCAAAGCATCAGTAAATACAGGTGAGCGATACAGGCTAGCGATACAGGTTCTTGAGAGCCTGCCCTCTAGTTATTTGTGTCAGGATCCATCATGGCTTGGTCAGCACGATATCTCTTTGCATATTTATAATTGCATGTGCACGTTATATAAAGGTGCATATTGATTGGTCTTGGTTAGGTTGTCACAGCATTGAAATTTTTTAACATGGATATTTTCCCCTCTTGCAGTTTCTTTTACGTTTGTTTTACAAAGTAACCTATCTATGGCAGGCGAAGGGAGTCAACTTAGGAGCGCTGTTATTGGATTAAGGGTCCAATAATGAATATATGTTTTTATTTATCTATGAAGAATAACTGCAGTGTATGTATTTACAATATAATTTTTTCTAGAGAACTATTCAGACTTCGAAAATTCAATAAATTACATGGCACTATATATTTGTTGTCAAAAGTTCTCGAATATGTAACACTTGCAAGGGTGTTCATTCATGCAACTCTAAGTTTCAGACATATACTTTACATGGCACAATATATTTGTAGTCAAAAGTCCCAACTTTTTTAGTGCCCACATTTCATGTCATTTAAAACTGTTCCTGCCAAGAAAGTATAACCTATAAGTTGATAATTTGCTAAACAAATTTTAGATATGACATAAGAGGTCAAATGGAGCCACCAAGAGGTACGTATAGTTTGGGGTACGTATAGCTAAACTAGTTTCCAAAGCTAAAACAGGATAAACATGAATATTTCTGATAAAATCATTATTTTTTGCAATTTTTGTGAGAGTGGTATATTCTGCTAGTTTTTTTATTTTTTTTTTATTTTGATCATATTTCAACAAAAAATCAATTTCGCCTCAAAAATTACTCCTTTCAGTTTCTGAACTTCATGAAACATACGGTAATTTTGAAGGTTCTAGATCCGAGAATGAAGTGCATTATGATAGAACTTCATAACTACGATTGTAACTGAAAGTTAAATTTGAACTCAAACTCATTTATAACTTGTATTCGAAGTTTAAATCGAAACACACAGCTCGAAATGTATCTCTAAATTTGACTCAAACTCGAACTCGAAGCATATTTCATACTTTAACTCAAACTTGAACTCGAACTATGACTTGAACCCTGACTGTAACTTTTAAACTGGAATTTTTAACTCGAACACTTGTTATTCGTTCGTGTGTTAGCCATAATGACTGAACGAATCATGCATGTGATAAAAGCTATAAAGAAACATACTATTTCAGTAGACTAGCTAGATAGTAAACACATTTGATCATCAAAAATAAAAACAGTTTTTGTGTCTATATATTTATTTACTTATTTATCAATTAATAACATATCATAGCACTAATAGTAATAATAGAATCAATCACTCATTTGTAAAGTCATTTATAATTCAACATGTTGCTGTGTTTTACTAAATATCTTCTCCAAGAGTCGTTGTCCAGTTTTATGATGACTGTATCTCTTGGCAGTTGGTATAATCTTTGAGATAGTCCCTGATTTAACAGAATGGTTGACAAAGTCCCAGCATGCTCTTTCAAGGTCATCCAGACCAAACTGTGATGCACCACATAAAAGTCCAACTACACATGAACTGTTGATACCCACAGAACCACTGTGTATGAACTGTATTATCCTTTTGAAGTCCTCTGGTTCATACTTCTTTACAACAATGGTAACTTTGTCTGATTTTACTGTGATTTTCTTTTTCTTTCCTTTTTTGTCAGCTTTAATCTGAAATTCAGCTTCTTTTTGTTTCTTTAAAATGAGATTGTAAAGCACCCTGCTTCTTGTTCCCAAGATGGCCTTGACACCATGAACTTTGACATTTTCTGGACCAACTTCAAATGTGACATCACAAAGTTCTGGTATGGATGAGATGACCTTCAGTTGTTCTGTCAGAGCTTGTGTATTTCTGTAACTCATCTTTTCTTTGATCTTGACTGGGCCCCTGTTGTAGCTGGTTTGTACCAGTGAGTCATATTGTGATTTCTGGGTTGGTTTAGACGACTCTGAGTCTGATGGTGTGGATTCATAACCAGAGGAATAGTCATCCTGTTCTATTTGTTCAAAGTCAATTAAAGCCAGAGTGGATTCACATCTATCCATTTTGTAGTTGTTTGAGTGTATAAAGTTTAAGATATAAATTGAAATGATTTGGACTTTCAAATTACTGTATTTATATCATGACATTTTATGAAATGAAATGCTCCTTTTTGACAAGTAGCATAAAATGGCATATAAATTGAGACATGGAGACATTTCTGTCAATTTTCAGTTCCACATAGTTGTTGGCTTGTCTATGGCTTAGGGTCATCAATGTATTCAATTAATCCAATTAACAGATTGATTAGTTAGTAAAGCTAATTTGATTAATCCTATTATAATTCAACCAAGTGAAAACAATATGAGCAAATCTGATTGAAGGTTTTGTAATAAAATCAATAACAGTTTAAAATTATTTATGAAAAGTGACATTAAAAATTATTATTTTTCCTATCAATTGTTTAAATTTAAAATTTAACTTTTATTTGGATTTTGATTGTATTAGAATAATTTTGATATTTTTTTTATGTTACTTAATAATACTTAATAATATGAATATTGAATGTGATATAATCCATATTTTAATGTATCATATACAATGTCTTTTAACTCAAGTAAACTGGATATAAAAAAATGATTTCTAATTCATGAATGTAAAAGTCAAGTAAAATTCAGTTTTGTGTCCATGTTGAATATTCCATTTTTTTTTTAAAGAATCAGGACATAATGCATGTATTATTTTATGGATTGAAGACTATATTTTGTCCCATTGTAGAAGTTTATTTTTAAATGAATTTTATGGTTGGGTTGATGTTTCATTGACCAGTACTGATTTTCATGTTTCTTTTCATGTTGTGCTGTTTCACCACTGTTCCAGGATAGGGGAAGGTTGAGAGCTCACAAACATGTTTGACCCAACATTTGTGTGCCTGTTCTAAGTAAGGACCTGTTATACACTGGTTGTCTAAAAGTTGCTTTTATTTTGTCATAAATCAAACCATTGTTTTGTCTTTTAAATTGTTTCACATTTTGTCAAGCAGGGCCTTTTTCTAGGATCCATTATATATTGTAATTTGTAACATGACCTATACAG
Source organism: Mytilus edulis (assembly GCA_019925275.1). NCBI lineage: Eukaryota > Metazoa > Mollusca > Bivalvia > Mytilida > Mytilidae > Mytilus > Mytilus edulis. Next base: position 46,369,786 of record CM034360.1, on the reverse strand, counting down.
TGGCGGATCCAGAAATTTTCATAAGTGGGGGCCCACTGACTACCTAAGAGGGGGCCCATTTCGTCACGCTTCAGTGATTCCCTATATAAGCAACCAAATTTTTTTCTCAAAAAGGGGGGCCTGGGCCCCCTGCCCCCCCTAAATCCGCCTCTGCTATAGGTGTTTAAATCCTCATCCTTTGTATAGTGGACAGTTGACTCATTGGCAGTCATAAAACATCTCCTAATTTACGTATTTCACATAAAAATTCGAAAACAAAATGCTGACTCAGTAGTATTTATTCATCTAGACATAAACAAATATTTTTGACATGATTGTGAAATATGACATGTACAAAATAAATAGCTACAGAAAATATCTCATTTCACTTAAAATCAGCAATTGTTTTAATGGGGTCTATATAAATATGGTTTGTATTGTGGACCCTGTCAGTCCATGAGAATTTCGGACCTTATCAGTCCACCCAGAAAATCATAACACAAAGTGGTGCTCCATTCTGTAAACCAAATCCTTTAACATCTATAACTTTGATTATGAAAGGGTTCATCTATCAGCCAATTGATTATTTACATTTTGACTGACCTTTGTTTTCTCAATTTGTTTGAAAGTATGTTATGGCGGTTTGTGAATACTTTTAATGGTTTAAACCCAAGGATGGTGGTGCACAGAAAAAATATCTCTTGACTTTTTGAAAAAGAAAAAAACGGGAAATTTTAAGAAAAATTCATCATTTATATTGCACAAAAAGAATGGAACTTGCAGACTTCACATTTTACACTTTTTTTGCCTTCAAAGAAAGAATAACTGTATCGCTCAATTAACTGATAAATATGCTTATTATTTAAGAAAATTTGTCAAGCTTCTATCATTAATATACAAAGTTTTAAATAACAGAATATTTATGTAGTGAATATATAACACTCATACCTTTGTACTTAATGGATAATGGAATATACAAAAACTAAAATCTACAGCAATTTACAAAATCTTCATTGCACAAAATAAATCCTTGAGTCATCCTTAGTGCTTGATAAATAAAGCAGTCATTTGTAAACTGTAATGAAACAGAAGTCTATTGATCAATATTGATTTTTTTCTTCAGTTTTGGCATTCTACAAACAGATGGAGTAGGTCAATTTTTAAAACTTTGCTGAAGAATTAATATTATTCCTAATATTACTATTTTTCAGATTATATGGAGCAATGTATATGCAACACAAAGATAACCATTACAGATGTCAGTTTTTATCTACCCTAAGTAAAAATATAAATCAAAAGTGTTGCCTTAGATTAAAAAAAAACCTTTACATGGAACATCTCAACTTTATAAAGTTCCTGACCAAATATCATTCCAAAACACAGCAGTTGAGTTATATTTAACTATAGTATAAGAAGGACGGACAAGATCATTGTGGTATACCAACGCAGGAGTGGATGGAACCTATTCCAGCAAACAAGATTTTTTCATTTTCAACATGTGCAGGTGCTTTGAAGACACAAATGATGTAAGCACAAGCGTAGATAGCCTAACTACACATAAACAAGAATTTTTTTAACAGACTGTTGATTTGAAATTAGAAAAAGTATGGTATGTGGATATTCTGATGTAACAAACAATGTCTGAAGTTCTCTATAACCATAAATATAAATGTACATTTTATTCAAAAACTTTTTTCTCAGTAACACAGAGTTATTCCTAACAAATCATAACAAATATCAATGAGCAGTATTTTTGTTACTAATTACATGTGCAAATTGACAAAAGAAAATTAAAGTTTATTTATTTTCCTAGTATTTTACCCTTTTGACGGTGTTTTTCTTTCTAAAACCTTCCATTCGTTCCCCTTGTAAGAACCTGTTATACATAGTGATGTTTACAATCTCCAAAGAAAGCGAAAAAGGAAATTGATAGGTTTCCTTATAGCAAAATAAATAGTAAGAACTTGAGAAAATATTTATTACTTCTAAATTGAAAATGGACCAATAAAAGCTAAGTTGTATTGGCAATATAAAGTTGGTACAGACAAGGTTTCAACTGACTTCTTCTTTAAAAATGTGTATACATCAGTCTTCACGCTGAGTGGCAGCCCAGGCTGGTAAAATTGCTCTCGGGCCTGTAAAAATCAGACTTACAGGCCAATAGAATCTAACTAAAACTTTTCAAAAATTGAGCTGCGGGCCTGTAGATTTGGCAGTTCAGCGTGAAGACTGATACAGTAATAGCACTTCTATTAAATAAACAAAGTTATAACAAAGTTTTAATTAACCAAGGTCTCTGTTATTTTTTTTTACATTTATTAAAAGCACAAAAATCAATAGTATTATGAATATAAATTAGTACAGTAGCATATGTAAACATAAGATTCATCCAATTTGAAAGACAGTATGAATACATGTGAACTACAAAGAACTTTTAAATAATACATTACTACACAAGGCATTGATTCGACTTTTGAAAGCTTTAAGCCTTGAAAGCTATCTCTTAAATCTCTTAATTGACAAAATAGTATAGTACTACATTGTATGATATAAATATTTCATAAACATTTGTGCTGCACTAAACTAAACATTTCACAGGACCTGCCCAGAACCAAAAACAAAATAATATACTGTTCATCATGGTTCATTTATTTTGAGACATTATAATTGGTAAAAATATCACAATATTCTTATGAACATTGTTAGTCTTTCACTTTTAGTCTGATTTTCTGTTAGACTGTCAAAGGGAAGTAACTCATGAATTTTATTTTATTCAAAGGGAAGAAACTCATGACATATGTTTATTCAGAGGGAAGTTGTATAACAAATGTGTGTGCTTAGAGGGGTAAGAATTATACCTACATATATAAAAATACAGAAAACAAAAATAAAAATGAAGAGTATATCACAATGAAATTCTAGTAGATACATGGTTTTAATAACGCCAAGTCCTTAACAATAATGATGCAGCAGTATAAAAATACTTTTACCTAATGTTACACAACCTAAATATTAAATGCATGTTATTGTATCATTGATATAGCAATTCTTAACAATTACAACCCTTCAAAAAAACTCTTATTAAAGGGAGAAGAAAAACACAATATTCTACACTGTATACTGGCAAATGAACTTTTAACTTTCTTATAAGAGGTAGTGGTTTTGATTTGTTACTTTTTTTTTAAACTGGATAATTCTATGTTAGCCTGAAATTTTGTTAAATTTTTATAAAGCATTTCATTACATTTCCATTCTATTTACAATAAAATCTTGATTTATTTGGTAGCAATTAGCGAGCATTACTTTAGTGAATTCTCAATTACTTTTGCCAATTTACAATTATTAAGCCCTAGTTTTCAGAATTCTATCACAATGGTTCTTTTTATAATTTAAATTTACAACTCATGACTTACAAAAGATTTGAAGTTTGGTACCTTAATATAAAAACAACAAGAGGCTGTCACAACGACAGCAACCGGATTTATTTACATTTATTTGTGTCCTGGCAATATCACAAGAACCATTACTGATGAATGGTGAAAGTGAAAATCATCAATATCAAATTTGACCTCCATTTTGTCATCAGTATCAACATTTTGAAATAATAATATTTGAAAAGCTTAGATTGAATGGTTCATGAGTAAATGCAACAACGTAAATGGAAACGCCATTTTACGATCTTTCAAGAACCATAACTCCTGATCAGTAAAAGTCAAAATCGACATTATGGAACTTGACCTCTATTTTGTCATCAGTAACAACATATTAAAATTTCAAAAGCTTTGGTTGAATGGTTCATGAGAAAATGCACGGACACGACGGGAAACACCATTTTTCAATCTTTCAAGAACCATAACTCCTGAACGGTAAAAGTCAAAATCGTCATTATTGAACTTGACCTCCATTTTGTCATCAGTAACAGCATATTAAAATTTCGGAAAGCTTTGGTAGAACAGTTCATGCATAAATGCACGAACACGACTGGAAACTCCATTTTTCAATCTTTCAAGAACCATAACTCCTGAACGGTAAAAGTCAAAATCGTCATTATTGAACTTGACCTCCATTCTGTCATCAGTAACAACATATTAAAATTTGGGAAGCTTTGGTAGAACAGTTCATGAGTAAATGCACGGACATGACTGAAAACTCCATTTTTCAATCTTTCAAGAACCATAACTCCTGAACGGTAAAAGTCAAAATCGCCATTATTGAACTTGACCTCCGTATAGTTGTCAGTAATAACATATTAAAATTTTAAAAGCTTTGGTTGAACGGTTCATGAGTTAATGCACGGACAACATTTGATTGCCGCCTTTCAAGAACCATAACTCCTGAACGGTAAAAGTCAAAATCGCCATTATTGAACTTGACCTTCGTATAGTTGTCAGTAATAACATATTAAAATTTTAAAAGCTTTGGTTGAACGGTTCATGAGTTAATGCACGGACAACATTTGATTGCCGCCCGCCCGCCCGACCGCCCGGCCGCCCGCCGTACATCCCCAAATCAATAACCGACATTTTTGTCACAAAAATCCGGTTAAAAATCAAGCATATTCAAAATAAATTGTAATTTTGATTTTCATGTTTTTTAAATTAAGAAAGCTGTAAACACACATACCTTCATGCAATCATACACGAATGTAATGAATAAAAGTCGCTTAATATCTCATGCATAATGTCTTTATATATAATATGGCAGTATGCTCTGAAATTAATTGTATGATTGAGAAGTGCAAAACTGTCAAGTAGGCTATTTGTGTGAGTTGTTAATTTCCCACATTTTAGGATTGAAGATAAATTGCTACAATATCCTTCCCATAAATTCAATCTTTTGAGAGGATCAGAATCGGAGATAGGATTTTTTTTTTAAATACAACTTTATGATCATGTTTTGATCCTGAAACTTCATCCAAAGGTTGTACTTTTTCTCTCTTGAAAATTATAAATCTCATCATTAAATAAATCTAACATTGTATCATAGTTAAATCTTCCTTGTAAGAAACCTCAAACTTGGAATACATGTAGTAAAGGTACACACATTATCGCTTTTTCAGAAACTGCAACACTTGAACTATTGACATTCAAATATATTATAGAACCCCAAAACTATCAAAAATATTTCAACAAATTTACATCCTTCAATTTGATGGCTCTCTAGATAGTTATAAGCAGTAAAGCAATCTATAAATACACATTAGTTTTGAAGTCTAAAAAAATTACAAACAATGGGATGAGCTTTATTTATGAAGGATTGCTTGTTACAATGAAAAGATGTTGTGTTAAGGCCAAATAAAACTATATGTGTGGTTCCAGTGACCCTACCTTCCCTACTTTTTCGTCTTGAAATTAGCCTACCCTAAAGATTTTATTGTCATTTTTCATTAAGCACTGTTAAAGTCAGAATGATGCTCCCATAGACTCAATGTAAAAAAAAAAACATAAAATAAAAAAAAATCCCTACCTACCTACCCTAACTTTTTTTCAGATGTAACTGGAACCACACATACTTTTTTATTTGGCCTAATAAATGTACAACAAAACAAACATACAAAAATCATTCAGCAAAAAATATATGGGTGCGAGTCCAAAACTTTTTAAAAGGCCAATTTACCGATGATTTCAGCTACTGATAATTAGTCAAATGAAATCGGGTAAAATTGAAAGCCCTATAGTGAGAATTACATAATAAACTGGAGATGTGGAGCTGACGGACAAAGGCAATATAAACAATAATTAGCATACATTAACATAAAATACTGGTTTTGTGTATTAAGATAATATCACCATTGTACTTTTAAAGGTGGCTCTGTTCTGTGAAACAAATGAAACAAACATATAAAAACAAAAAAGATTGCTTTCATCATGAGAAATAAAAACAAAGGAATGAGTGTATAAATTAAGTATCTAAGATTCCTGTCATTATTTTTCTTCATCAGTGCCTTTAGTTCCCTTTATACTGCCTTTTCTTCTTGCCTGAAAATACAAAATGGAATTTTAAAAGAGCAAAAGATTGATTAATTAGGTGGTGTTTAAAACAACTTTTAACACTATTGTGCTATTTTGAGGCATTTATTTAGGAGATAACTGTATTGTATTTTAAGCTCCGACGGCATCAATTCCCCAATTAATGCCGTCAGAGCTTAAAATACAATATTGTCATCTCCATTCTAATGAAACTGACAGAAAACCATGTTAAAACATGTAATAAAAATCTGTCAAATGCCGTCTGCGCTTGCGCGTACGTCCCATAGCATCAATTGTCAATTGATGCCATGTAAAAAAGAAACGTTATCCAATCAAAATGTTGTTGCATTAGAATTATTATTTTGAGAATCAGAGAACCACAACATTTGTGGAAGCTGACATCCAATCAATTGGATTGAGCGAGAGCATGACCCTTGTGATTAACTACACCAGTGTTGACAGTAGTGATACATAGTTACTGAGGCCCCTATAGCAAAAGAACTTTTGGTTTTAACAAAAAATGCAAAAGAACGTACCGTATGTATTTCTCAGTAATACATGAGCAGCATAGATAATATGTCTTGCCTAAATTTCCCTATAGCATGTTAGAATTACATTTCAAACGGTGTAAACTAGAGGCTCTAAAGAGCCTGTGTCGCTCACCTTGGTCTATGTGAATATTAAACAATGGACACAGATGGATTCATGACAAAATTGTGTTTTGGTGATGGTGATGTGTTTGTAGATCTTACTTAACTAAACATTCTTGCTGCTTACAATTATCTCTATCTATAACAGTACTTTCTGTGGAAAATGTTATTGAAAATCTTCAAATTTTAAAACATGAAGGGCAATAACTCCTTAGGGGTCAATTGACTATTTTGGTCAGACTGACTTATTTTTAGTTCTTACTTTGCTGTACATTATTGCTGTTTACAGTTTATCTCTATCTATAATAATATTCAAGATAATAACAAAAAAACAGCAAAATTTCCTCAAAATTACCAATTCAGGGGCAGCAACCTAACAACCGATTATCCGATTCATCTGAAAATTCCAGGGCAGATAGATCGTGACCTGATCAACAATTTTACATCCTTCAGATTTGCTCTTAATGCTTTGGTTTTTGAGTTATAAGCCAAAAATTGCATTTTACCTCCATGTTCTATTTTTAGCCATGGCGGCCATCTTGGTTTGTTGGCCGAGTTACCGGACACATTATTTTAACTAGATACCCAATAATGATTATGGCTAAGTTTGGTTAAATTTGGCCAGTAGTTTCAGAGGAGAAGATTTTTCTAAAAGATTACTAAGATTTACGAAAAATGGTTAAAAATTGACTATAAAGGGCAATAACTCCTAAAGTGGTCAACTGACCATTTTGGTCATGTTGACTTATTTGTAGATCTTACTTTGCTGAACATTATTGCTGTTTACAGTTTATCTCTTCTATAATAATATTCAAGATAATAACCAAAAACAGCAAAATTTCCTTAAAATTACCATTTCAGGGGCAGCAACCCAACAACTGAATGTCCGATTCATCTGAAAATTTCAGGGCAGATAGATCTTGACCTGATGAACAATTTTACACCCATGTCAGATTTGCTCTAAATGCTTTGGTTTTTGAGTTATAAGCCAAAACTTGCATTTTACCCCATGTTCTATTTTTAGCCATGGCGGCCATCTTGGTTGGGTTGGGCGGGTACCGGACACATTATTTTGAACTAGATACCCCAATATGATTACGGCCAAGTTTGGTTAAATTTGGCCCAGTAGTTTCAGAGGAGAAGATTTTTCTAAAAGATTACTAAGATTTACGAACAGAGGCTCTAAAGGCCTGTGTCGCTCACCTTGGTCCATGTGAATATTAAACAATGGACACAGATTGATTCATGACAAATATTGTGTTTTGGTGATGGTGATGTGTTTGTAGATCTTTCCTTTACTAAACATTTCTTGCTGCTACAACTATCTCCTATTATAAAGTACTTTCTGTGAAAATGTTATTGAAAATCTTAAATATTTTAAAATTGTTAAAAGTTGATTATGAAGGGCAATAACTGCATTTTACCCCATGTTCTATTTTTAGCCATGGCGGCCATCTGGTTGGTTGGGGGGGCACCGGACATTTTACACTAGATTAACCAGATACTATGGAGTTTGGTACAATTTGGTTAAATGGAAGATTTTTCAAAGGATAAGATTTTTAAAAGATAACTAGATTTAAAAGACATAGAGGCAAAAGCTCCTAGTGATCACCTGCCATTTGATCAGTTGAACTATTTGAACTTGCTTTGCAACATATGTGTTTTAGTTGTATCTTTCTATATATATTCAACATTAACCAAAACGCAATATTTCTCTTAAATATTCTATCTATACAGGGCTTGCTAGATGGAAAAAATGTATGATTCAATTTAAAATTTCAGCAAAATTTGACCTGATAAACATTTATCCCGTTAGAGTTCCAATTTGGTATTTGAGTTATAGTCCAAACACTGCATTTTACCCCCCATGTTCTATTTTTAGCCATGGCGGCCATCTTGGTTGGTTGGGCGGGCACCGGACACATTTTTTAAACTAGATACCCCAATGATGATTATGGCTAAGTTTGGTTAAATTTGGCCCAGTAGTTTCAGAAGAGAAGATTTTTCTAAAAGATTACTAAGATTTACAAAAAATGGTTAAAAATTGACTATAAAGGACAATAACTCCTAAAGTGATCAACTGACCATTTTGATCATGTTGACTTATTTGTAGATCTTACTTTGCTGAACATTATTGCTGTTTACAGTTTATCTCTATCTATAATAATATTCAAGATAATAACCAAAAACAGCAAAATTTCCTTAAAATTACCATTTCAGGGGCAGCAACCCAACAACGAAATGTCCGATTCATCTGAAAATTTCAGGGCAGATAGATCTTGACCTGATAAACATTTTTATCCCGTCAGATTTCCTCAAAATGCTTTGGTTTTTGAGTTATAAGCCAAAAACTGCATTTTACCCCTTTGTTCTATTTTTAGCCGTGGCGGCCATCTTGGTTGGTTGACCAGGTCACGCCACACATTTTTTAAACTAGATACCCCAAAGATGATTGTGGCCAAGTTTGGATTAATTTGGCCCAGTAGTTTCAGAGGAGAAGATTTTTGTAAAAGATTACTTTAATTAACGAAAAATGGTTAAAAATTGACTATAAAGGGCAATAACTCCTAAACGGGTCAACTGACCATTTTGGTCATGTTGACTTATTTGTAGATCTTACTTTGCTGAACATTATTGCTGTTTACAGTTTATCTCTATCTATAATAATATTCAAGATAATAACCAAAAACAGCAAAATTTCCTCAAAATTACCAATTCAGGGGCAGCAACCCAACAACCAATTGACCGATTCATCTGAAAATTTCAGGGCAGATAGATCTTGACCTGATAAACATTTTTACCCCATGTCAGATTTGCTCTAAATGCTTTGGTTTTTGAGTTATAAGCCAAAAACTGCATTTTACCCCTATGTTCTATTTTTAGCCGTGGCGGCCATCTTGGTTGGTGGACCGGGTCACGCCACACATTTTTTAAACTAGATACCCCAATGATTATTGTGGCCAAGTTTGGTTTGATTTGGCCCAGTAGTTTCAGAGGAGAAGATTTTTGTAAAAGTTAACGACGACGGACGACGGACGACGACGGACGACGGACGCCAAGTGATGAGAAAAGCTCACTTGGCCCTTTGGGCCAGGTGAGCTAAAAATTAGATAACCAATGATTTACCACTCAAAATGAGGTCTAGTATTTAACTGTTGTACTACTGAATAATTTCTAATTTTTTATAAATCTTTAATTCTAACTGAAAGACACTTTCCATTTTCAGGGTTTTAACTTGAAACAAAACACATTTTTCTTTGCTCATTTTAAAATTCTTCCATCATCCATATTTTATTTATCTCTATTCAATCACTACATGGATTCCATGATCTATATTTTATCCATCTCTATTCTACCACACTTTGCAATTTCTCACTGTACTGAATATCAACAAACTTCCTACCTCATCTAATTCATTCTTAGTTTCTTCTTCTATCCGTCTGATATCTTCCATAGTAAAACCGTGCCATTTATCCATCCAACAAAACACTTGTCTATGGAAATTTGTAAATATTCTTTTTTCTTGCTGTAAAAAAAACAAGACAAATCTAAGGGACGACATCAAAAGATCAATGTAAGATAAACAAGAGGCTGTCACAACGACAGCAAACCGGATTTATTAATATTTATTTGTGTCCTGGCAATATCACAAGAACCATTACTGATGAATGGTGAAAGTGAAAATCGTCAATATCAAATTTGACCTCCATTTTGTCATCAGTATCAACATCTTAAAATTTGAAAAGCTTAGATTGAATGGTTCATGAGTAAATGCAACAACGTGAATTGAAACGCCATTTCACAATCTTTCAAGAACCATAACTCCTGAACGGTAAAAGTCAAAATTGTCATTATTGAACTTGACCTCTAATTTGCCATCAGTAACAACATATAAAAATTTCAAAAGCTTTGGTTGAATGGTTCATGAGAAAATGCACGGACACGACTGGAAACACCATTTTTCAATCTTTCAAGAACCATAACTCCTGAACGGTAAAAGTCAAAATCGTCATTATTGAACTTGACCTCTATTTTGTCATCAGTAACAACATATTAAAATTTGGGAAGCTTTGGTAAAACAGTTCATGCATAAATGCACGGACACGACTTGAAACACCATTTTTCAATCTTTCAAGAACCATAACTCCTGAACGGTAAAAGTCAAAATCGCCATTATTGAACTTGACCTCCATTTTGTCATCAGTAACAACATATTAAAATTTGGGAAGCTTGGGTAGAACAGTTCATGCGTAAATGCACGGACACGACTGGAAACTCCATTTTTCAATCTTTCAAGAACCATAACTCCTGAACGGTAAAAGTCAAAATCGCCATTATTGAACTTGACCTTCATTTAGTTGTCAGTAACAACATATTAAAATTTTAAAAGCTTTGGTTGAACGGTTCATGAGTTAATGCACCGACAACATTTGATGACGCCCGCCCGCCCGCCCGCCCGCCGTACATCCCCAAATCAATAACCGACATTTTTGTCACAAAAATCCGGTTAAAAACTTAATTCAAATAGTTTGGGGGTGGGGGGTTGATCTGCTGCAAGATGTGGTTATCCGACATTGATTTTTACATATATCTGTGGGTCAATCAATTTTTCCCAAATTTAGTTAAGAGGGAGGTGTGAGGGTCAGTGAAAAAACTATGTGAATTAAGTTTTTTATCCTTCATTGAAATTTTGATGTCCTCCCTAACACACTATGACTATAGCTAATGCTCACTTCATGACAAAAACTCTTTTCAAATATTAAAAATGTCAATTAAAAAAAGTACAAGTCAGCAAAGGGACAGTAAAAATTATGTTTCTAAGTTGAATTGTCTAAGGATGTGGGGCAAAGTAATCTCCATTGGAATGTGATGTGCAAATACAACATGCATACATATATCAATGAGCTACCACTAGTGAATCCCCTAAAAATAACCTATCAAAAATTTATATTGTTGATACTGCAGCTTTGGAAAATGATGAAAAGCCAATGAGCTGTCTACAAATGGAGTGATGGAAAGACGGAAAGAAAAACTGTCAATGGTCACATTTAATGCAGCCCTAAGTGCATAAGTATGAACCCCAATAAAAACAAGCTCCATGAAATATAAGATGTACTAGTATAGGAATATGATGACTTAGTTTTCAAAAGGAATCTCCAGATTAACTATTTGATTTTAAGGTGATCAGGCAAAATGATTGCCTAAGATAAAATACATTTCATAACCAACAATTTCATATGAGTCCTATGTAACCGAAGTTCAATTAACATAATTCTATAAATAGCAGAGTATTGATGTAAGATTTATCAACAAATAATGTTTTGTGAGATATATGTGTCAATACCTCAGCTGGTGGACTATCCGTGCCCAATGGTATCTTCAGCGAAATACTAACAGTTTTTTTATTGAACCTTTCAAAAATTGTCTGTTTATAAATTATGAAGAAACTGAGGTTTCAATCTCCACAGGCAAATAGTAAAAAATACAAATAAATGGAGAAAGTGTCAATGGGTCCTCACTAGTAAATATACATGAGTCGATGTACTAATTGTAAAAAATGATGCCACCCAATTTTGAACTTGATCTGTGTTTTGAGGTAATAGCATTGTGTAAGTTTTATAACATTTAGTTGAGTTAATTTTAAGTTAAACTCAAGTTAGATAAGGGAAATGACAGAATGAGATTTAGCAATTTTTCCATTTATAAAGGGGCATAACTCAAGAACAATAAAACTGACACCATCAATGTCATACTTGATCTGTTTTTGATGGTATTAAGCATTGTGTATATTTATAATATTTTGTTGAGGAAAACTAAAGATAAAATGGAAATAAAAAAATTCAGCAATTTTTATGTTTATAAAGGGGCATAACTCATGAACGTTAAAAGTGAAACATTCCTATTTCAACTTGATCTGTGTTTTGTGGTAATAAGCATTGTCTAAGTGTTATATCATTTGGTATGTACACCATAGACAGAAGGGACCGAGAAGGGTAACACTTAATGCCCCATTGGCCCATACCCGTAGCCAGGGGGGTTTGTATGAACCCCCCGCTTGAAATCAAATAAGCACTGTTAAAGTCAACGTTTTGTTCAAATTGTGAAGTCGAGTTCATGAGTCCAACGAACCCCCCATGGAAATTCCTGGCTATGGGCCTGTAGTCAAACTGCAAAGGTATACAAACCTATACTTGTCTACATGACAGACATGTAATCCACACAAATTAACTTTCCTTTAGCTATCTTTTAGTGATGTATCCAATTATAAGTAAACTGACTGTGTATCACTAAATATTTACCTATAAAATCTACCTCATTCATTCAGTTATGTATCAAATTATAACTATACAGTGTCACTAAATATTAACACATAACGTACTTACAGTTTGTATAAATTTTTCTACTCTGTTCTGTAAACCAAACCATTTAAATTTACAGGAAACCAATTTATAACAACACATCACAGGGTCAGCTTTTTCCTACAAAATAGAAAAAAAATTCTTTAATCAAACATTCACTATAACTTACCTTAAACAAGAGGCTGTCACAACGACAGCAAACCGGATTTATTAACATTTATTTGTGTCCTGGCAATATCACAAGAACCATTACTGATGAATGGTGAAAGTGAAAATCGTCAATTTTGACCTCCATTTTGTCATCAGTATCAACATATTAAAATTTGAAAAGCTTAGATTGAATGGTTCATGAGTAAATGCAACAACCTGAATGGAAACGCCATTTTACGATCTTTCAAGAACCATAACTCCTGAACGGTAAAAGTCAAAATCGTCATTATTGAACTTGACCTCTATTTTGTCATCCGTAACAACATATTAAAATTTCAAAAGCTTTGGTTGAATGGTTCATGAGAAAATGCACGGACACAACGGGAAACACCATTTTTCAATCTTTCAAGAACCATAACTCCTGAACTGTAAAAGTCAAAATCGTCATTATTGAACTTGACCTCCATTTTGTCATCAGTAACAGCATATTAAAATTTCGGAAGCTTTGGTAGAACAGTTCATGCATAAATGCACGGACACGACTGGAAACTCCATTTTTCAATCTTTCAAGAACCATAACTCCTGAACGGTAAAAGTCAAATTCGTCATTATTGAACTTGACCTCCATTCTTTCATAAGTAACAACATATTAAAATTTGGGAAGCTTTGGTAGAACAGTTCATGCGTAAATGCACGGACAACTCCATTTTTCAATCTTTCAAGAACCATAACTCCTGAACGATAAAAGTCAAAATCGCCATTATTGAACTTGACCTTCGAATAGTTGTCAGTAATAACATATTAAAATTTTAAAAGCTTTGGTTGAACGGTTCATGAGTTAATGCACGGACAACATTTGATTGCCGCCCGCCCGCCCGCCCGCCCGACTGCCCGACCGCCCGCCCGCCCGCCCGCCGTACATCCCCAAATCAATAACCGACATTTTTGTCACAAAAATCCGGTTAAAAATCTAACATTCTATTTGGAAGTAGGAATGTGTCTATACCATTTTGTTTTTATGATAACTGTAAATTTGAAATTAAAAGTTCATTTTTTTCCCCATCTGTTATGTTTTAACCCTTCCTTTATTGTTGCATAATATATTTGCTCTTTGTGGCATTTCTTTGCTGCTGTATGATATATCTGCTCAATGGCCAAGTTCTTTGTGTGGTTGATATATCTGCACAATGACTCAGTTCTTTCTAGCTACAATATATTTGCACAATGACCCAGTTCTTTCTAGCTGCATGATATATTTGCAATAACCCAGTTCTTTCTTGCTGCAGGATATATTTGCACTATGACCCAGTTCTTTCTTGCTGCATGATATATTTGCAATAACCCAGTTCTTTCTTGCTGCAGGATATATTTGCACTATGACCCAGTTCTTTGATGCTACATGAAATATTTGCATTATGACCCAGTTCATATATTTGAACTATGACCCAGTTCTTATTTGCTATATGATACATTTGCACTATGACCTAGTACTATCTTGCTGCATGGTATATTGTGGCTTTGACCCAGTTTGTGGGAGTGATGGTTGATGTAAACAAGACAGAAAAGAATCTTCAACAATCCCTCAAACAACCTGTATATAACATCAATTAAAGTTAAATGGCTTCATTTTACAATTTTAGTAACAAAATTTTCAGTGCTGCTAAACGACTGTTTCATGTTAATACGGAACAGTGGTGTACAAAGAATACTTGGGTTAATAAGTGGGACACTTGGCCTTATGGTCATAAAAATTCAGTGTATAATTATCTTATTCACTCAGAAGTCAAACCAATAAAAATACTTGATTTGGTGTTTCAAGCTCAAATTTTGTAATCTGAACCATAGAACCTGATTCCATTATATCCCCTGCAAGGAATATAATTTTGATTTTTTGTGTTAACGCCACTTTTAAGCACCGCATTTAGGCTATTTCGTGATGGCCAGTTTTTATTTGTGGAGGAAGCCGGAGTCCCTAGAGAAAACCACCAACCACCGATAGGAAATCTGGCGATCACAGTCAATTAAGATTTGAGTAGAGTGCACCTGCATGAGACAGATTCGATCTCACAACCTCAGTGTGGACTGGCTAGCGATTACAGCAGTGACTATATCAAGACTTACCTGCCAATTTCCTACTAAGGGACCTCTATTGGTTTTCTCTGATTTATTCTTCGATGGATCCCATTCTAATTTGTAGTCCTGTTAACAGAAAAAAACACCTCAGAAGTTATAAATATTACAGATTCAAACTTTCATAAATTATTGAATTCTTAATCTAAACATTAACTTATTTGCTTGTTTGTTTAAAGGTTAACCTTTAATTCTTTACTATATATTGTATATATATATACATATATATACCCCGTATGTAAAAACTTTTTGTGACCCATCCCATGATTTGCCTGGCTAGTAAATTACTAGTATCAATTTTGCATTTGAACAGAGTAACTTTGATTATTTAAAGAGTTAAATTTTACAACCAAAACGGTTAAATTCCTGAACTGACAGTTTTACAATATAAAGTATATAATCTTACAATATACCAGAGATGTTTTTCAATAATTGGCCGATAAAAAATTATCTCTGCCAGCCAAATTAAAAAATTTTCAAGGACTTTATTGCTTTCAGAAAATATAAATAAACATGATATCAGCTATAACTTCGTAAATCAAACTGACTGTGACTGCAGTAAATATAATCCTATTGGAAAATTGTTGATTTCATCCCCCTCTCCCAATTTCAGGATTGCAAATTAATTGCCCAAGAGCAGGTATACATAATACATACGTCATGTTTAATAGGATCATTGGCTATGTCTATAGGTACAACTTTTCTAATTCTCATATCTTCTGGGATTAAACCATGTACCTGAAAGGAAAACATATAAAATTAATTTTAGTTTAAATAGTATTTTACTCATAACATTTTCTGGTTCTGGATTCCAAAAAAGTTTATAAGAAAGAGGGGGATTCAGTTTTGTGACTATAACTAAATATACATTGAATGGAATTATTTGAACTTTGAATGTGATTTTTTCACTATAAACTGGCGACACACACAGAGATATCTTTTGGCCGAAAAAAAAAGACAATCTGATGGACAGCAACAACAACAAAGCAACAGGTGGCAGGGCCTTAAAACTGATATGTACTGATAGAAATGCAAATTAATAAAAAAAATATCATTGATCTTTACAAGTAGGTCCTATCATACTGAAAAGTTTGTATTTAAAATTTCTTATTAATTCAACACTCACAAATTTAGCTGTAAGATAAGATCATATATTTTGTTTAAATACATGACCCTGTTTATGAACAATAAAAACAAAATGAACCTCAATAATGTCACTAAGGCATCATATTTTGGGGAAAAGAGGGGCATAACCTTACATTTTCTTTATTGCCTTTATCATCCATGTGCATGGTTTCTATCTTTATATAAAAAGCATCTTTCATGTAATCTGGATTCTGAAAAAAGGAAGAAAGTTATGGTTTGTAAATGTGAAAATATATATCAGTGGTTGTCATTTGTTCATGTGTTACATATGTTTTTTTTTTTTTTTTAAATTAATTAGGACGTTAGGACCATTTATAGCTGACCAGGCGGTAGTGGCTTTGCTCATTGTTGAAGGCTATACAGTGACCTATAGCTTTTAATTTCTGTGTCATTTGGTCTCTTGTGGTGAGTTGATTCATTGGCAATCATACCACATCATCATTTTTTTTATATCAGACATGTTATCCATAATTATCAACACTTTTTAAAGCGTTGCTACGAAAACTTATTCTATAATACATGTAATAATTAAATGGTTTCCTAAGTTGTGTAGGGGAACACAAAAGAGTTCAAACCAGTCATAAACTCTCTATTCTAAAACAATGACTTCTCATTTGAATTAGTTATATATTTGTCATTAATGGGCCTTTAAAAGCTGACTATGTGGTATTGGTTTTGCTCATTGTTGAATTTTGTAAGGCGAATTATCAGAGGCGGATTTAGGGGGGGGGGGGGCCGGGCCCCCCTTTTTGGGAAAAAAATTAGTTGCTTATATAGGAAATCACTTAAGCGCCCTCTTAGGTCAGTCAGTGGGCCCCCTCTTATGAAAATTTCTGGATCCGCCACTGATTATAGTTATCAAATTCTATGGCATGTGGTCTATGGTTGAGAGTTGTCTCATTGGCAATCATACCACATCTTCTTACACTTGTTTCGATATATATTTAATGTTGTTTCTATGGTAACTTACTGTAATAATAGTTCTACAATAAGGATAGGCATTCCAAGCTTCTTCATGTATCTCCAGAGATCCTTTAGGGGCTATTAAACGTATAAAAGCTGGAACTCGACTGAAAAATACATTTCAACATAGATAATTTGTTGCACATTCATATTAAGATTCTAAAGGTCAAAACATGAATTATTGTAGTCTTCTTTTTAACCTTTCACATGAAATCTGCACATATATACTTTGCCTTCAAATAAGTTTAACACAGCCACACTCTATATATGCCAGTCACAATCAGGAGCCTGTAATTGACTGGTTGTTGGTTTTTTCTCATTTTTGATTGTTTTTAATTGTTTTGCATATTTTGTTCCTAGGTTG
Source organism: Mytilus edulis (assembly GCA_019925275.1). NCBI lineage: Eukaryota > Metazoa > Mollusca > Bivalvia > Mytilida > Mytilidae > Mytilus > Mytilus edulis. The sequence goes on along the minus strand of CM034360.1, from coordinate 46,352,076 downwards.
TGCCTTTACATCAGTATACCAGGTTGGGGAACAGTTTGGCACCATCAAATGAGTTTAACCCTGCCACATTTTGCATGTGCCTGTCCCAAGTCAGGAGCCTGTAATTCATAGATTGTTGTTTGTTGCTGTGTAACACATTCATTTTTCGTTCATTATTTTGTACATAAGTTAGACCATTAGTTTCATCGTTACATTGTTTGACAAATTTTTCAGGTGTGGGCATTTTTGGCAACCATACAACATCTTATTCTTATATTTACGCATTCTTACCTTGATAAGTGGTAGATTTTATGTGTAAACTGTCCAGTGGTATATGTTTTACCATTAGCCTCTAACTTTGACTTGGGCGCATGATGAGTTTCATCAAAAGGTTCATTGACACGAACTTCAATACCTTCACCTCCTCCTGTCTCGTTTTTACTTGCTTCAGCAACGGACCATAATTGAGCAACTTGATACTGAAACAGATGATTAATTCATTGCATACATTTTTCCACTCAGATTATCAATTTTTCAAATACTTGTTAAGGAAAATTGGACAAATTTTGTTGTCGATTTAGTCAGAGAATGTAAAGACAATTTAAAATCTATGAACATATATGCCTTTGATTGATATGATCTGAAAATGATATAAATTCACTTCAATAACACTTTCCCCAACTTTCCAAAATGTTATTTTCTACCAACTCTTACCAAGTCTAGTATTGAAAACAAAAATTGAAGAGTGAATTAAACTTTAAATCAATTAAACTTCAATAAATGATAAAACTAGACAATCACTAAGCTCTCAGAAATTTTACATTTTTTGTATAAATAACTTCATATGTCATGTATGTAATGCTTTGGCAAAACATGAAAGTATGGCCATGTTAAGAAACAGGCATGTACAGCAGCTTTTGGCAAATTGATTTTGATTTTGTCTCATCTTAACTTTTAAAGGATTTTAATAATGCTTTCCAAGTATTGATAGCCCAAACTGTTTTTAAATGTAAAGAATTGAAAGGATTTCATTTCCATGGTAATAATAACAAACTTGTACTTACCTCATCCACTGTCATAGGAAGTACCACACGACTGAAAGAGAAAGAATGAGAAAGATGGTTAATACATGTACATGTATATCATTATAATAATCAGATACAAACATTGTATGGCTTAGTTACAAGACTATGACATATTATTAAACCACAGAGTTCTCAAAATCTTTTTTTAGCATTTTGGTCATTTTGTGGCAGTCAGTTTTTCTTAACTTATTACGTATACTCGAGTACAAAACTTATTACGTATACTCGAGTACAAAACTTATTGCGTATACTCGAGTACAAAACTTATTACGTATACTCGAGTACAAAACTTGTTACGTATACTCGAGTACAAAACTTATTACGTATACTCGAGTACAAAACTTATTACGTATACTCGAGTACAAAACTTGTTACATATACTCGAGTACAAAACTTATTACGTATACTCGAGTACAAAACTCATGCTGGAAACACAAACTCCAGTATTTTCATTGGTTGATATCTGAGTTAAGAGTATGATTGTCCCCTTGAAGGTTTTATCGCTGTAAGCACTAGACCAACATTTGAAAGAACACTCAAACCATTTAAACAATTTAACATTTTCTTGAATATAAAAATAAACAGTATCAGACTTCACTCTTTTCAACCACAAATTTTTCTTGGACTGATACAATGATATATTTCAACTATGAATTTTCATCTGAAACATCAAAATACTTCAAATTCTTCATCTTCAAATATAACAGGGACAAACATATTAATTTTTTAGAAGATAAATGAGAAGGTACAAAAAAATATCATTTTAGAAAAATGAGAAGATACAAAAAATATCATTTTAGAAGAAAAATGAGAAGATTTAGGGTTATAAATTGATATAGTGTTAATTCAGGTTCTTTCATAACATTTCTGGAAATTTTGTCCAAAGAGAATATGAGATTATATTTCAGTTGCAGATCTATCGAGAATTACACACTTCTAACACTAATATTTTCAGTTGTGTATAAAATTCAGAAAATTTAACCTTCAACGTTTCTGAGAAAGGGTGCATATTATGCTGCCGTGAAGTTGTATTTCGATCAGTCATGTCCAATATAAGGATGAAAATGATTTTGTCAAAGGCTGTATTTGCCTAAATATTCTCAAATTCTTTACCTACTTCATGTACAAATGTACTTCAACTTGGTCTACCAAATTATACAGAGTTAAAAATGCATAAAATTTGAAGAAAAAAACATGTTTCTTTTGAAACTTTCCCCACAATGTTTTTGGTCTACAGTATCAACATGATCAGGTGACCAAGTGCTATATTTTGTCAACCATCCTTTTCAAATTAATTGTTTTTCTAAATTTGTGTTGCTACTATCACCATGATCACAGAACTTTTGAAATGTGCATGCAGAATTTTGAAATATACATCATATATATTTAATGCTCATATGATTACTTTAAATAACCTTTATTATATAATATAATTTATCTGATACAAATATTAATATATATTTGGAATATTTTAGATCATGAATATATCTGTATATTAACCCAAGGCTAACAAATCTATGAAGCATATATAAAGTTAACATTGTATTATAGCAATATTAGACCATCTCCTCATGTTATACATGTTATAGGGCATAAGACTTGACCTAGATATAAAGGTTTATATAATAGGAGGAAGTTTATCATACAAGTACAGTTTTTTGAAGGAATATTAAGTCATGAAAGTAGGTCAAGTAACCGCAGAGAAAATTTACACATGAAATATACATAAACATAATAAATGAATTTGCATTTTTGAAGATATTGGAGGGTTATCAATAGCTGATTTTGAATCCTCCCAATCCAAGAAAAAGGCACACTTGAAATAAGGCTATTTGAATTTTGTTAAAAATTCAAGAAATAGAACCCTGTGTCTCACTTGTGATTGAATTCTTCAGTGTCAAAGTAAAATTTTGATTGACATTCAGTTAAATATAAAAAAACACAACATAATTAAACCATTTCCCCATATACATGATATACTATTGATATTGACCAAGCTAATTTTCAATTTTTAAAACATTCCATGAAAGTTTAATGAAGTAAGTGTTGTGAAAAAAAATGTAATCCCAGACTGTATGCTATTCATAAAGTCAAATGTTACTTCAGATTTAGCAAAAAAGTTGAGTTCTATATACAAACTTGAAAGGCTGAGTTTTTCTATAAAACACATACATGTACATACATTTAAACTTTCTTTAAGAAAAGAAAATCCTTTATTTTATAAAAAATCTTTAGAATTGTACTGCTATTGAAATATTGTCTTCCCAAGCTCTAATTTGCAAACAGGTTTTTGAAAAATGGACAGGTATGTTTTTTTTAAATAATATAATAATATGTCATGTGATGGACAGAAACTGTTGCTGAGTTGGTTATGTATACTTTTTAACTAACTACATGTAACTTTCAATCCAGTATGTTACATGCTTGGTTGCATGCAAATTTACCCCATATTCTTTCATTTTTCATTTCACCAAGTCTGCTAACGTTAGATATATTTTAAAGTCTTTATTTCATCCCGTGAAATTATTTATAAATAGACTTACAATTATATACACCACATACTTTTCTGAGTCGGATACTTTTGACAAATATTTTAAGAGAATAAGATATTAAATACACAGCAATGTTTCATTTCTTATTTTTACAATCATATATATTCATTTTGATGTTTATTACAATGCCCCCCTCTTTTCTTATGGACTTGACATGAGTAACAATGTGAAGCAAGTATTTTTCCTTGAACACCTGATATCAATTGCACATATTCGTAATGTAGTTTGTTAGTCAAGTTTTGTTTCTTGTCAATTTAAAAATATATTTTTAATGATATTTTTAATTTATCTTTGACTTGAGGGATTTGATTACCGGTATTGCTGTGGTACTCTCTGTCTCATTTTATATGTTTTTAAGACTTGTATATAAGTTGTGATACATTTGTACTCTGAAAATAAGAAATTATTGAATCTGGATTAATCTTGAATTCAGAAAATTTGATATAGGAATTTGCTGTCTCACTAATTAGCGACAAAGAAGAATTTTAGCGACAAGAAAACATTTTTTTTATATCAAAATAACGTATTCCAAATAAATTTTAAAAGAATATGCAACAAAAACAATTTTAGCGACAAGAAAGCTAATATTCTACCAATAAATAGATAGAAAAAAAATTTGAAACATAGTTTTAATTACTATATTTATTTGTGTGATATCTTAATTATTTATTATATATTACAGCAAGTATTACGTTTACCCTGTTGCATTACGATATTAATTTTACTTGTGTTTTAGAACAATAATATATCTATCTTATAATTTGTTTTTAAAACTCTCTTTGTACAATATATAATAAACTTGCAAAATGCATTATTTGTGCATCATTGTCCAGAAAATAAAAATACAGACACAAATTGTAAAATACAAAGAACTGAAATCAAACAAGAGGAAAACATTGTAATATTTTATTTTTGTAATTTTTCATTAATAAATTTATACTGTTAAACTAAATAATAAAAAAAATTAAATGCATACTGTCTAATATTTATTTGGAATATATGTATGTAATCTTAATAAAAAATTCTTGTTGCAAAAATCATTCTTCTTGTCGCAAATTAGTGAGACTAGAAATTTGCAATGCAGATTTCTTGAATTATCATGTTTATTGACTGTTGTTGGCCTATTTCAGGGGCAAATAATACATAAATATTCAGTATGCATGTTTATACATCTCACTCAGCTAAACAGACAACCTTTTTGTGTTTGGAGAAGGGGGCCCCTAACTTGAAGACCACACCAGCCTCTGAAAAATTGTATCAGGTTCGTTCGCGCCCAATACACTTTCGCACCTCGCACGTTCGCACCTAAGGTCCGTTCGCGTCCAATTTTAATTCAAATTCCTGTTGAATAATAGGAAAATCATGATTGTTGTTATAAATTATAACCAAAACATGATAAAATTTATTCAACACAAAAAAAAAAACGTAGTCAGAATCTCACTTTATTTTGAAACAAGTCAATGAAACAAAGTTTGAAAGCAATACACTAACCAAAACATGATTAAGAGTTATTCAACACAAAATAAAACGTTGACAGAATCCCACTTTATTTAGAAAGGATTATTTTATTTTTAACAATACATGTAGACTATCCAAAACATGATTAAGATTTATTCAACACAAAAAAAAATGCTGTCTCACTTTATTTTGAGACAATGACAACAAATATAAGAATACACTTGCCAAAACTTGATAACAAAGCTATAGTTATTAATCACAAAACCAATTAAATTGGGCGCGAACATGTAGGGTGCGAAAGTGAAAGGGGGCCAAACATGAGTAGGCGCGAACAGACCCGGATTCCTGAAAAATGCTCTTTCATTGGCTTTAACCAATATTTTCAAGTAATCAACAATATCATGATCAGCAAGTCTTGAATCAATTTACAAGGATTACCTCTTATTAAGCACCATTTAGATTTTTGAACAAGTAAATAGTTAACTAAATATGTATGCGATTTTTAACCTATTTATTGACCCTGCTTTAGAGTGCACTTAGTGTAGTCATTCTTTGATCCTTGAGGTTTCATTGAAACTTTTGCTACTAGCATATCAACAGCAATTTCTAGTTAAACTAAAAGCTGTTACAACTATCTGTGTTAAAAAGATACAAAAGAAAACTATAGAATGAATGGGATTAACATGTTATTGATTTTAGATCAGGAGTTGATCAGTAGCGATTGACATAATCTGGTTTATCTCAGTCACAATTCACTTTACTTTACATAAAACAACTCAAAATACTCATGCGAGTTCCAACACCGAAAAGTAAACACCAAACTTACTATTCACTAATGTTTGGGGACGTAGGAGGCATATTTTAACGTATTTTTATAGCCGGTCTTTCAGAAATGTGTTTCCCTGGGTGGACCGAATGACGTCATGTGCGGACAGCTTTTTCATTCTGCAGTGAATATATAGGAATTTCCGGACGTTGAAACTATTCGAATAACTTGTAATTTCTCATGTTTTATCATTTTATAATTTATTATAAAATACAAGTATTAATTAACTAAAAATCTCGTATTTTTTTCTTACTATATTTACAGAAATTTAATCAGCAGCTCAAAGTTCACTGGGGTTAGAGGTCAGATTTAATAACAGCATCTGATAAAGATGACATTATTTGAGACGATCTGTGTGATGACAGCAATATTTGCAGCTGTATACATTTACTTAACTAAAAATTCTAATAGAAAATCGGTTGAAGATTTCCCCATCAGGTTTTCTAATGATAAAAACAAGGTAAAAAGTAAGAATGACTCAGAAGGGGAGACAATTTTGTGCTATTTTTCTTTTCCAACCACTTTTGCTATAAACTGGTCCGCCGTTCTATCTATAGCTTCAGTGTAGCGATAAGTGAACACAACAGGGGTCCAGTTTACTTTTGCTAATGCATCATATTTCCAAGGATTTGTATAGTAAGACAATACTATACAAATCCTTGATATTTCTTAAATCTATATATGTTAATAAAAAATCCCATTTTATTTATAAAGTTTAAAACTCTTAAATGTTTACTGTGTAAAATGTCATCTCATTATTCTTTAAAACTTGTTTTTTCAAACATAACATATTTTAAAGTTTGAAGAAATGTATTTTTTTCATAGATGACATAGATAGAACTTATAAGTTCAAGTTATAAATAATTAATATTTTTGTTTATAATAAATCAATAGGTGATACACAGTAATTATGGTCTCTCACCTTAGTGTGAACACACAAAAAAGTAAATAAGAAATAAATTAGGAGACAAATTAAAGTGCCTAGAAAATCATCCTAAGGCAGCAACCATTTGATTTTCTGGGGGGGGGCTATGGTTTTTTTTGGAAAAAAAAGTTTGTTTCCAGTTTTTGAAGAAAAAAATAATTTGTTTTTGATTCTGAGAAAAAAAATTGTTTGTTTCACCCCCAGCTGCCACTATATGTAATGCTAAAATTGAAAGAAAAAAATTGTTTTCGACTTGCCGCAAAAAAAAGTCGAAAAAAAAAATTTGTCCAGAAAAAAAACCATAGTCCCCCCAGAAAATCAAATGGTTGCTGCCTAACAATCTCCTTCTTTTCTTGCTCCCTAAGTGGGGCTGGAAGCTGTATGATGTTTTTTGTTGCCTCAAGAGTTGTAGGTGTGATGTTTTTACATTGCCAATCAAATGTTGGAATTATTTTCTTTTTTACTCTATTTAATGAGGCTGGAGGACAAAACATTCAGCAAATTTTAAAACATTTTATTTCATTTAAAATTTTATTTATAACACTGTAAGTTGTTACTTTATGATATAGTACAAAAATCAACCAAGGATATCATTCCTTTTGGCCTGACATGACTTTAAAAATGTTTACATCATTGAAAAAGCCCAAATTATCTCCCTTTGGTGCTAAAATGCCATTTTTTTTTGCATTTTAAATTGAAATCTTTTTTAACTCATTGGTGACCTATATTTTATATATTTTTTTCCAAATAAGCTTTACTTAAACTACACAATTGTAAAATTTAAGCTATTTCTGTAATTTAGTTGTTTTTTTTATTTCGATATTATACCTCTATTTCTCCTATTAGCAGTGATTAGTTCAACAGAAAAAAGTACCTAAGACAAAAATGCATGCTTCTTACAAGGCAGATTGTGAGCTTAAATGAATAGTGACCCCATTTTTTTAATTTTATTTTTATTATTAAGTATACATGATATATGATAAAGTTGATTGACAGAAAAAAATGATTTATATATATCATGTATATATACCCTCGAGCCCCCTTATTTAATGATGAATAAAAAATACATGGAGAGGTTTCAAAGTTTTTTTTGGGCCAAAATATTAAGACCTTTTAGATATAACAAATTCCCCCCAAAATACCATGAAGAATCAAGTTTCAAATTACCGCAAAGTTCGTTTTTGGTACACATCAATGTTTTGCCATCAATTACATGTAAGCGTGGCGTCTTCAGGGTAATTAATAATACAGCTGGTTTTGTAAAATTTGAAGTAATTGTAAACATTTTTTAAAATAAATTAAAATAACTATTATATATCTATAAGGAAAATATGTAATTGGTTTAGGGTACAAACTATAAATAACCATAGATCTCAATTTAATCACACATCCATTTATTTATATATGTCTACCTGCATGACGTTCAAGATTTTCTAAGGGAAGTGGTACTTCTATAGTCCCAAAAGACTTTTGTCTTTGACCTCATATGAGTAATTCTTAAAAGATGCCGCTGACTGTTATATATATACCCATAAATCCCAAAATTACAATTCAATTATTAATGCATTTATAACTATAAAAAAATCAGTAATATGTGGCATTGGATAATAAGCAACAAACTAAGTTAACTACTTCTATACATTCACAGATTGAAGAAAATAATCTCAGCTTGAATTGTGATATAATTTGCATATCTAAGGTGGTACCTAACACTACAGGGAGATAACTCTGTAAAAATCAGCTAAATTTTTTAATCACAATGTTTTGGTAAGCATGGTAAGGAAATATTAACCTTCTCAATGATCAAAATTAGTGTTTGTCAAACTGCTATGAGGGTGGTAAAGGGTCAATTTCGTGCAACGTGTTTTGCCATTTTTGTTTCCCATGCAGCCCTGAAAAAGGTTCCTTATTCACTGTGTTTCGTGAAATTGGTAAAAAGATCAACCTGCAAGACATTTTTAATTGTTCGTTCATCGTGAAATGGCAATTTTATTTCTTGTTCTTCCGTGCAGAAACATGTTTACCCCCTTTTAGCCCCTCTGCTATATAACCAACAATATTTTTCTGATAAACATGATAAAGTGGTTGATTCAAATTTTTGGAATTTTTTATATTTTTGTCAAAGGGTCAAAGTAAACAATTTGTAATTTTTTTTATGAAAATCAAACGAGCCAAATAAATATCAGTCAAGGTGTTGGGTACCACCTTAAATAAATAATGATCATTTGTGACTGCAGTATTGATAATGACACCACTTACAAAAGGATGAAAAAGGTCTGCTGACTCAATGCGTAGATAAAAAGTAAAATTAAAACAAAAATACTGAACTCCAAAGGAATTCAAATTGCAAAATCAAAAGCTCAAACACAACAAACAAAGGGAAAACAACTATGCCTTTTATAGCTGACTATGTGGTATGGGCTTTGCTCATTGTTGAAGGCTGTACGGTGACCTATAGTTGTTAATTTCTGTGTCATTTTTGTCTCTTGTGGACAGTTGTCTCATTGGCAATCATACCACATCTTCTTTTTTATATGACTTGTCAACTGATGGACATGTTTTAAACTATGTGTTTTAAAATGACAACAAAGATGTATTATAATGTACAAATTTAGATGTTGCTTAAAAGACTGTAGAGGCTAAGAGCTATAAATGTGAATGACTAAGACAAACAAGAAGTTAACTTACATCCCTTCTCATAATGTTTTGTAGAATGAAGAAAAAGATCACTATGATGTAGCTATAGTGGGAGCAGGACCAGCAGGGTCAACATGTGCTTATTTTCTGGGTAAGTTCAGAATTGAAACAATTTAGAGAAATACTGTACTTTTAAATGAATGCTAGCCTTGTATGTATAGCTGGCTGATTGGTACACAACATATTATATCAACAATGTACTGGTTTACACTTGGACACTAAATTAAAAGAAATTTTAGAATTTCAAAGCTCTTTTTGTCTACCCTGTGGCAAAAACCAACATTACCGGTGTGGTATACATTTACCCTGATACCAGATGACTGCCGTTATAGGCAAAACACAAGGTTTAGTTGCATTCTTGACAACTTGCTGCTGCACATTTTGTGTAGTACTGTAAATTCAGAAATCATTGCAAGATTTTTATTTTTAAATGCAAATAATGGGGTGAGAGTCTCAATTATAAGAACTCGCATTCTGATAACTGAATGATAGATCTGTATGCAGATTTTTGTGTAATCTCAATAAATAAATTCACATTTGTGTCCATTAGTGAACAATAGCAATAATAAATGCACACAATAATTTCTGAATTTACATTTTATGCTGAAAAAGAAATATATTTGGTATCAAATGAACATTGTGTATTTTGAAGAGCAAGAAAAATTAGAGAGAGGTGTTTAAGGTTCCCACTAGGAAAAAGTGTGGGACAATTTATACCTTATTATTATATGAAAAAAGAAAAAGATATATTGAAAACTCTTTAAGAAATTATTTTGTATTACAGCACAGAAAGGATGGAAAGTGCTGTTACTAGAGAAAAAGAAATTTCCTAGAGATAAATACTGTGGAGATGCTGTGTGTAGAACTGCCATAGAAATATTGATAGACATGGGAGTTTATCAACATTTAATCAAAGAGAACAAGGCACATGTTGTATTTATGTCATTGAATAGATGTACATTTTAAGGGCTGCCAAAAAGTTGGCAGATTTTTTAGTTCTTTCAACATCATGAACATAGAAGTTCCAAATGGAAGAATTTTTTTTTTATTTTTAATTTTCTCTGAAACAAAGATTTCATCATTTGTTTCCTACTGAATAAACTTTTTTGTTAGGGTGAACAAATATAAGTTGACATCAGTATTCATCAGTATCATTATAGGTAGCAAGAATTAAACAAGTCATACTATTTACACAGATGGCTTTTTTCTTTTTTCCAGTCAAACCTGCTTAAGAGACCATCTGTATTAAGCAAAAAGGTGTGTTAAAGACCAATAATTTAAGGTCCCTCTGTAGTACATTTCATATAAAATGAACCTTTATTAAAAGACCACCTGTCTTAAGAGACCACTTTTTTGCTCTCCCTTACGTGGTCTCTTAAAACAGGTTTGACTGTATGTATAAAAGGGGTAAACATCAGTCACAAACCATTAGACACAAAACCATCTGGTTGTCATTATACAGTCTTCAACATCAAACGATTGTCTATACATATTTGAAAAGACAGATGGTAAATATTAAAGGGATAGTTAAAGAGAAGAAAAAGATACTTAATGAACATTCAAATCGATAAGTCAAAAATTACCTGACAATGCCATGGCTGAAAAATAAACTGACAATACCATGGCTGAAAATAAACTGACAATGCCATGGCTAAAAAATAAAAAGACAATGCCTTTGCTAAAAAATAAACTGACAAGGCCATGGCTAAAAAATAAACTGACAAGGCCATGGCTAAAAAATAAACTGACAATGCCATGGCTAAAAAATATACTGACACTGTCATGGCTAAAAAATAAACTGACAATGCCATGGCTAAAAAATAAACTGACAATCCCATGGCTAAAAAATAAACTGACCAGGCCATGGCTAAAAAATAAAAAGACAATGCCATGGCTAAAAAATAAACTGACAATGCCATGGCTAAAAAATAAACTGACAATGCCATGGCTAAAAAATAAACTGACCAGGCCATGGCTAAAAAATAAAAAGACAATGCCATGGCTAAAAAATAAACTGACAATGCCATGGCTAAAAAATAAACTGACCAGGCCATGGCTAAAAAATAAAAAGACAATGCCATGGCTAAAAAATAAACTGACAATGCCATGGCTAAAAAATAAAAAGACAATGCCATGGCTAAAAAATAAACTGACAATGTCATGGCTAAAAAATAAACTGACAATGCCATGGCTAAAAAATAAACTGACAATGCCATGGCTAAAACATAAACTGACAATGTCATGGCTTAAAAATATACTGACAATGTCACGGCTAAAAAATAAAAAGACAATACCATGGCTAAAAAATTAACTGACAATGCCATGGCCAAAAAATAAACTGACAATGCCATGGCTAAAAAATAAACTGACAATGCCATGGCTAAAAAATAAAAAGATAAACAGACGAAAAAGTACACAACATAGAAACTAAAGACTAAGCAACACAAACTCCACCAAAAACTGGGGATAATCTCACATTCTCCAGAAAAGTAATTTGATCCTGCTCCATATGTGACGCACATCATGTTGCTTATGTTAGCGCCAACTGGTCAAAAACAAAACTCTTTTTAAACTCATAAGTTGAAAACCCATTTGAAAACAAAACCCTTTTTAAAGTCTTTAAGTTGAAAACAAATACAGAAAACAGAAAACTACAGTCTGAGCAACACAAACACCATAACAAACCAGTATGAGGGTCTGGATTGGGGGGGGGGGGGTCTGTTATTCTGTAAACATTTAATTTTCACCCCTTTTTTCTCTAATCATTAAAAAATCAACCCCTTTTTTCTCTAATCATCAAAAAATTAACCCCTTTTTTTTCTAATCTTCATTTTTTGGCCCGTTATTCTCTAATCTTCATTTTTTAAGGGCATTATTCTTTAATCATTTAACCCCATCCAAACCCTCCAGTATGATCTCAGGTGCTTCAGAAGGGTTACAGCAGATCCTGTTCCTGCTCTAAATTGCCCTAATCTGAATTGTTTTAAAAACAAATTTTAATTTCCAAAAGTTTTCTAGCATGCCATATTAATCAGAATTTATTATGTTTTTCTCAGATGGAGTATAGGAGTTTATGTAGTCCTGGTGGATTAAGCTATATTTGGGGAAGACCAATAAAATTTGGAGAAATACCAGTGGCCATTGCTTGTAAAAGAATCTTATTAGATGAGAGTATTGCCATGGCAGCAAAAAGGTATAGTTGTTGCAGCATGTACTATAATGCTTCAAATTTAAAATTAAGAAATTTACATTTTTATAATTTATAATATATTGTTAGTTGTTACATTGTTTTTGGAAACATAATTGTGCAAACTGTTTATTTATATTGTGACACACACACATACACAGATATAAATCTGAAATTAGATTAGATTTAAAAAGATTTTTACTGAAAGAATTTTTTTCCACAGCAAAATTCTTAGTTGCTTTCATTATGATAAAGTTGATTTTTCTGAATTACTAACGCCCATAGACTACCTAACTCTAAACAAATATCACAAAAAAAAACCAAATTAAAGTTCAAATTGAATACCCACACGACAGTGCCATGTGCTGATTGTAATTGCACATTATTATATATAATATCATGTCGACAAAAGTGGGTCTCATTGGGGTCTAAGCGTGATGAAGGATTGCTGATTTTTTGTAAGCGGGACACGTGAAAGTCACATTATTGTGTCGTGAAAACAGGAAATGAGGTCTAGCGGGGCCTGGGAAATGACAAAAAAATGAGAATTGCTTACGTACATAGTGTAAGCGGGATACGGGAATCTGCCAAAACAGTAAGCAGGATTAGGGATCGGAACCCCCCAATGAGACCCCAACAAAATATAGTCAGTAATTTATACATACAACTAAAATCAAAACAATATAATAAAACAAATATAACATCAAATAAATTCACATAAGAAAGATAAAAAAAATATCTTGGAAACACATCTAATCGAATTTGCCCTGTCGTGCTGAATGGTTACATCCCATGAAGTGCAGGAACACAAATAACGGTATATGGGCAGGCAACTAGAAGAAATTAATTTCAATCTATAATTCAGTTCCTTCAAACAGTTGAAACTATATTATTGTAAATTGTATTAAAAAGTACTTAGATTTTTAACAACCTGCATTTAAATTTTTTGAATAGGACTTCATTATTATTTCATACTATTCAAAATAAGAAAAAATATGTATTTTTAAGAATGGGGGCAGATTTAAAAGAGAACTGGCCAGTGACAGAAACTAAATTTGATGAAGATACTGGACTATGGACTGTATACAAATATGGTACAACAGATACATTAACATCCAGGGTATTAACTAAATGTTATGAATAGAAGCAGACATGAGTAAACATAAATGATAAACCAAACCAGAGACACAAAAAGAAACACCATGACATCTAGTGGTCAAGTTAGTCATTAAATAGAAATAAAGATTCTACCGCTGCATATTAAATGTTTAAAATTTAATTGCCAAGAGTAGATAAATGTTGTATTGCACTAGTTTTGGTGGTGGAATCTGTTTCTCTATTGATTTTAAGAATATATGCAGACAATCTTAATCTTTCTTTTCAAACAACCTGCAAAAAGATGTATTCTTTCTACGTGATGTCGTCAGACATGGTCAGCTTTTTTCATGACATTTCAATAGGAAATTCAGAAGAAAGCAAGAAAATTTAACATCATAATAGAATGTTGACCAATGAAGAACTGAGATCAATCCAACCATATGTTGATTAAATAAAAAATATTCAACATAAAAAGTCAGGAAAAGGAAAAATCGAGAAAGTATTTATACAATATGTCAAGCTCTCAAACATCTCAGCTCTAAATTGTGCAATTATTGTTTATCCAAAAACACTTAGTTCTTATATATTCAGAAATTCTTGCATGCATTTATTTTTAGTCGATTTTTGAAGTAGGGACAAAGATGTGAAATAAATAATTGCAATTTCAGGAAAATCTGTATATAGATATATATTGCATAAGCTATCAGAATGTGAGTTGTTATAATTGCAATACTCACCAAGTTAATTAACCACATTAATAAAACCTTGTGAAAATTTCTGAATTTACAATACTTGTTTTTTAAAATGTTCTGGAATTCATAAAAATTTAAATTGTAAAAAAAAACAAAAATTTGACACAAATTAGGCCATTTAAATTAAAATGCATGCTTCTGTTATCTTTTATAAAGGTGTTGGTATGTTCTGATGGAGCCCCTTCAAGACTTGCTACAAAATTAGGTTTAGTGACACGTCCACCAGATAGCACATGTTCCAGAACATATGTAGAAAGTGGTACACATAGATTTGATGCTGATGGTGTAGTATTTTTTAATAAAGAATTATTGCCAGGTAATTTACAAACTCCTCAGGAAACTTTCCATAAAATCCTTATAGACTAATTTATTTAGCATTTTTTTACAGTTTCCAATTAATTCTATTTTTAGTTTATGTTTCATACATATAGTTTAAAACTAAATTAAGCTTACCTGATCTTTATGGGCGCACTACGTTTGCGCGCATTTGGGGATTAAAATGTTTTACGTTTGCGCGCAGCTTTTGATTACATTTGCGCGCATTTATCTTACAGGTAAACTCAGGTAAAAAAGGGTATATAATCATGATAATGAAATATGAATAATATAAAATTTCATTAACTTTGAAAATATATTTTAATCATATATTGTTCATATTGTATTCTAAGACAAAATATAAAGTGTGCATGATAAATTCTGTTATAACTTAAGGCATACATGTAACTTCATTGCGAATTTTTCAGGGTGCTCAAGTACCCCAAATAGTGATCTCTTTAAAATTCGTAAATAATTTATTGTAAGTTAGATTGTAAAGTTTTGTTAAGTAACGAACATTTGAAGTTTTTTTTTATAGCAAATCGGGGGAGAAAATCAGTATGTGATGAGTATAAAAATTTCCGGATTGATAGAATATAATGCAACCGACTTATCCTGCTTGTATCCAACTTCTACCTCCTCGTGGGTGAGTAGGTGATTTAGTCTAACGGAAAGGGTACTTTTAATTAAAATAATTGAATAAATTCATAGATAAATAAGAGTTATTGCCTAAGCTTGCCTGAGTTTACCTGTCAAATAAATGCGCGCAATA
The DNA here is from genome assembly GCA_019925275.1 of Mytilus edulis. NCBI lineage: Eukaryota > Metazoa > Mollusca > Bivalvia > Mytilida > Mytilidae > Mytilus > Mytilus edulis. The sequence continues at coordinate 46,336,430 of CM034360.1, read as the reverse complement.
GTAATGAAAAGCTGCGCGCAAACGTAATGATTTTTGCGCGCAAATGTAATGGTAATGCGCGCAAACGTAATGCACCGATCTTTATGACCTATTGTCGTTACTTTTCATCTAGTGTATATTCTTCCATTTAGCTGTTCTTGTTCCCTCGTTAGATTATGTACATTTTATTATGGGGATCTGAATTTCTTTTTTTTTCTTTTTTTTTTTTTTTTGTAATTATTTTATTTTTCATGAAATATGTAAAATTACATACATGGCATACTACAGTATTCGATACATATTATAAAAAATAAAGTAATACTTGAAAGATCGCTTAAATCTTAGGATATAATAAGATATAAATATAAATATTACAAATGATTTTGTTAATAAATTACTGTAAATTCAGAAATTATTGCGAGGTTTTTATTAATGCGAATAATGCGACTGAGTTGTAAACGCAATAATTAAAACTCGCATTTTGTAATATTCTAACTGAATTAAGCATGACTTTTCTCAAAATCGTAAAAATTAAAATCGCATTCAAGTGTAAAATGACAAAATCGCAATAATAAATGCACGCAATAATTTCTGAATTTACAGTAAATAAAAGCTGCTTCTAACAAATTTCATTTCTGATCCATTTTTACTTTTTGTACAGGGGTTAAGAAACATACAGAGTATTTTTCTATATTAATCCAATACTTTAAATATTCTATTCCACCATATGTTGTGGGCGGCATGTTCTTATATTTACATTTGTATATATAATATTTGAATAACAACAAAACATTATTAACTATTTTACGGTTGACAAAATCCTCGGACACACCTAAAATGTCTTCTTTTGCACTGAAAGGCAGGAGAATGCCATAATTTTAAATCCAATCTATAACGGATAGCCAGAAGTTTTGTGATACATTACATTCCCAAAATATGTGAAAAGTATTCTCTTTAATTTCTGAACAAAATGTACATAGTTAAGTTTCTTTTAATTTACATTTCAATAAAAATGAATTACATGGTAGAATCCTATGAACAATCTTAAATTGAAAGTTTTGTAAAAAAGAATTTCTGGTTATAATGAAGGGCATTGAATAAATAGCATTCCAATCTTCAATCTGCATATGTAAATCTCTTTCCCATTTTTCACGGGAAGATAAATATATCACTTTATTATCCTCCAAAAATAATGTATAGAAAAATTTACAAGATTTTGGTTCCTATTTAACTTTATCTATTAATTTATTTTCAATAATTTGCAGTTTTGAACTACCTTCTATTATACTTTTCCATCTGTTTGGAATCGCACTTAAAATACCATAAAACTCTACAAAATTAGTATTAATATCATTTTTTTTTTAAAATTCATCATATGTGAATAATGTATTATTATCTGACATCAGATCATTAATGAAGAATATACTATTTTCATCAATCCACAAAACTTGTCCCACCCAGATCCTCCCTTATTTGATGTTGAATATTAAGGCCAGTGGTACCAATAACCAGGTTGCTATCCCTTTGGTGCCCAAACCTAATGCTGAAGAGTTACAATGCGGGTAGGCACTTGATTTACACTAATCAGAGTTAAGTAGCGGGACCAAGACATAAGCTGACTGGTTATTATATTAAGTACAAATTGAACAAACACAGGTTTGGGAGAAGAATCACAGTTTAATATTTTCTTTGCATATCAATACGCAATAAACATATTTACAAAGAAAGCAAAATCAAATTGAAAAACTGTGGTACTCCATACAAGAAGTACATAAAAACTGTGAGTTCTTTGAAACATTACTACTCTACTAATTAAACAAAATAAAGTATGCATAGATTCTACAAGTGCAACAATATCTGTAATATACATAAGTATATAGCAAATAACAATAAATGTCCACTAGGGAGTGGTGGGTGGGAAGAAATTATTTTCCCGAAAATTATAAAATGACTGCTACAAGCAAGCGTTGCATTAAGAATAATTATTATTGCGTGTTTAAAACAAAAGCTCTGCTAACAAGCGCTGATTGGTTAATTCAAACTTCATAAGCAATCTCATTGGTTAATTAGTATGATCTCGCAAAACAATTAGTAAACGAGAAGCACATGCAGAAGTGACTGGGAAACCCCCTTGCTGATTGGATAATAATCTTACAGGTCAAGGCCCCTGCATAACATTTGTACAGCATCCAAAACGTATTGTATCTTAATAATCTATTTATATAAAATAGTTCCATTAATCCACAAAACTTGTCCCACCCAGATCCTCCCTTATTTGATGTTGAATATTAAGGCCAGTGGTACCAATAACCAGGTTGCTATCCCTTTGGTGCCCAAACTTAATGCTGAAGAGTTGCAATGCAGGTAGGCACTTGATTTACACTAATCAGAGTTTAGTAGCGGCTCCAAGACATAAGCTAACTGGTTATTGTATTAAGTACAAATTGAACAAACACAGGTTTGGGAGAAGAATCACAGTTTAATATTTTCTTTGCATATCAATACGCAATAAACATATTTACAAAGAAAGCAAAATCAAATTGAAAAACTGTGGTACTCCAAAATAATCCCAAACCTGTGAAAAGGTAGTAATTTAGGTTCATGCATCAGAAGGATGCTTTTGACTTAGGGCGGATGCAAAGGCATTCATGACTTGCTGTTTATGAGAAAAGGAAGGGTCTAAGTAACCTTTGCATGCCTCACTTTTCCAATCCCCCTGAGCCTGGATGAGGTCTGACGAAACTCCACACTCCAAAGCGAATGTAGCATCACCCCTGCGAAAGCTATGACCAGAGTAGCCACTGGTGTCCAATTCTAGCTGTGATAAGGAATGCTTTAGCATTTGAAGAAAAGTGGAATATGTTAAAGGAACTGTTGTCCCCTTAGATATGTACAAGAAGGCGGGGGATGGACAGCTGACAGCAGGTATCATTTTAACATGTAACAACAGTGCCTGTGAAGGACAAAGAGGGGAATTCAGGATTCTGGGAAGTGGAATTTCCAACAATCTGTTGGCAAATTGTATTGTCTTTGACTTTCGTATGCGAAGCAAAGTGCCGCTAGTCTGAAAAACAATGTCTTGTCTACTGAGGTGCTTACCAGCATCAAATTCAGCCAAAGTGGGGACAAATAAATTTGACTTTCTAAAAAAGGAGAAAAAGGCAACTAAGCATGCTGCCCAAAAACTAATATGATTTTGATTTTGAAGATCAAGGGTTGTTAAAATCTTTTTTAACAGCTGAGGTGTGATAGGGAGTTTCCTTTTAACCATTGTACCTAATACCCGTTTAGCCCCCTGCAAAACAGTATGAATGTAATGAAAATCTATTGGTGGTGGTTGACCTGCCTCCAAATGTAAAAGTTTAATTATTGATATATAATTACTGATAGAATTAAAGCACAATTTTTGTGACAAAAATGCAATGTATCTAGCTGGATTCTCTTTACTTAAAGGTACTAAAGAAATATTAACTAGTGCACAAAATATTTTGTAAGAGTTCAAATAAGTCTGATAAGTCTTTTTTGTGGATTCAGCGTAAGTGTAACTCCTGAAGGTGTCTACTAAATTGTCCAAGTTAGCAACTTCTCTGGGTGCCTGTAAGCCTATATAAAAGAAAACGGAGGGAGTGACAGGACATGTGAGAAACAAGGTGATGCACAAACAACGGTGCTGGTAAGCATTCTTTCATAAAAAATTTACATAACTTTAAATCATGCAACCGTGAAACGGCATCAGCCATATCATTCTCCTTACCTGGAAGGTGAATAGCCACAAGATGAAAATTGTAAGAAGCAGAAAGCCAGAACAACTCGCGCAAAAAAGTCATTAAGAGTTTATTCTTAGACGTACACTTATTGATACAACTTACAGTTGATGAATTATCGCAAAAAATAATATACACGCCTATTTTGCCAACACTTAGCCCATCGCTTGGCCGCCAAAGCCACAGCAAATGCCTCTTGGTCATTTATATGCAAAGATTGCGCAAATGGGAAATCCTCTTTCCAGTTAACATAAAACCAATCTGTACCAAAAATACCCCCTGCACCTGTTTTGCAAGCATCAGTATATACTGAGGTGACAGGATCAGTGTTTAGTAAGAGGGATTTCCCATTAAAAGTGGACATGAAATTGTACCACCAATGAATATCATGCAAGATATCACCGCCTAAGCGCATTTTGTGCCAGACATGCTTAAGCTTCGTAATGCCATCAATGATTCTCCGAAGAAAAACTCTTCCGCCATGAACCACTGAAGAAGCCCAATTTAGTTTTCCCGCAAGGGATTGCAATTGTTTCTTTGAAACATGCTTGCGCTGCTTAAATTCTGCTAATTCTGCCCTTAGCTGCTCTAGTTTTGTCAAAGGTAATCTTAATTCCAATGTTGTGGAGTCTATCTCCACACCTAAAAATACTAACTTCTGGCAAGGGTCAAAAACCTTGGACCAACTTATTGCAAAGCCTAACTTGCGCAACAAGTCAATCAAGACTCTTAGGCACAGTGCACAGCGCTGCTTAGTGCGTTCGCAGATGAAGAAATCGCCTAAATATGCAATAACGGTAAAACCTCTGCGTGACATCATGCGGCGAATAGCCTGTGAAAGTCTATGAAAAATTCCAGGTGCTAATTTTGAGCCAAAAGGTAACTTTTTATCAATAAAGGTATGGGTTTGACCGTCAGGGAAAGTCCATTGTAAACCTGTTACCTGTTGACTACAGCGACTGATGCCAACAGATCTGTAAGCAGATTTCAAATCGACTTTAGCCATGAAACGACTGCTACATTTGTACAAGCAAGCGTTGCATTAAGAATAATTATTATTGCGCGTTTAAAACAAAAGCTCTGCTAACAAGCGCTGATTGGTTAATTCAAACTTCATAAGCAATCTCATTGGTTAATTAGTATGATCTCGCAAAACAATTAGTAAACGAGAAGCACATGCAGAAGTGACTGGGAAACCCCCTTGCTGATTGGATAATAATCTTACAGGTCAAGGCCCCTGCATAATATGTGTACAGCATTCCAAAACGTATTGTATCTTAATAATCTATTTATATAAAATAGTTCCAATATATTTGAACCTCAAAATCATCTTGCCAACCATTTTGATGTTCGGGTTCAGCCATATGGACTGGGACAGAATTTCAGAATTGTTTTCAGCTTTAAGCTTATTTTTTAACTTAGAAAAAATTACCAGGATATCATGCCAAAACAGATTTACTTTTTCTGCTAAATAAAGCAATCCTTCTTGACTTGAGTGTAAAATTTTGTCCCCCCTAAATTTTTGTATATAACTAAGTAGCAAGACTTTCCAAGGAGAGTAATTTTGGGGTCTAATAGTTTATACAGCCAAGACATTTTTACACTATAGCAAAAATAATAAATATTAGGCATCTTAAGACCACCATCACAGTGTTAGGACATTATCACTACCCTTTTCACTTTATCCGGTTTACCTTTCCATAAAAAGTTGAAAAATATATTCTGAATCAACTTCAAAACCCCTTCTGGGGGGTTAGGAAGGACAGTCAGAACTTGAACTAAAATGGGAAGTGCTAAAGTTTTTATAACTACAACCCTTCCAATATATGTTAGTTCTCTATAAGCCCAAATATTGAGTAATAACTTAATTGATACTGTTTATCTTGGCTGTAAAATTACATAGAGTTTTATCCACTTTAGCAAGCTCAAACCATATACCCAACAGTTTAAACCTCCCAGAATGGTTCCAAACAAGATTTTTTTCTGGCAAAAGTTTTTCTTACTTCCCTTTTTTGACCCAATCCATATGGCTTCGGTTTTGTCAACATTACACCTAAGTCCAGCACACTCTGAAAATTTATCAAACAAATATAAACACTGCTTTAGGGACTTTTGGTCACCATCCAGGACTACAGAAGAATCGTCAGCGTATTGACTCAACAAAATTTCAGTCATTAATTGTTACACCAGCAACATCAGGGTCATTTTTAATAGCTGCACTTAGTAATTCAAACACTTAAAAGCTGAACTTCTTTGATACTCTTGCTATTGTAGTTTCATTCATAGTTGAGCTCTGCTCTTTTTAAATTTTAAGATTAAAAAAAATCTGATAATTGAAAAGTTTTCTGACTAAAAAAACATCATTAAAATTGAGAAATTAATGAAAACAGGGAATGTGTCAAAGAAACAACAACTAAACCATAGGGCAGAAAACAGTCCAAGGCCACCAATATAGTTCTTCAACACATCAAGAAAATCCCAATTATTTGAATTCTATATTCATTATTATTTTGTTTTTTTGTCCATTATGCCACTCATTTAAATTTCTATTTTATAACTAGGTAGATTTATTTTTTTAATTATTTTGCTTTATATTTTTGTCTCTATAGGTTACTCAGCATTATTTAGACATCCTAATGATGAATTAAGCTTCTGTGTAAATGTTATTCCTGGAAATCCTAAAGTAGTTCCTGAAAAGTTAGACTATTGGCATAACTGGTTAATGAAAAAAGACCAAAACATTAGCAGAGCACTTGGGGATAACTTCAAAATGGAAAAAATTAAAACAGGTTGGTTGTACAACTTGATATTTTCATTCAGTCCGAATGCGGTTTAAACAGAACAAAAGAATTCGACCTCTTGTGTTTAGAAGGTAGAAAAGTGAAATGAACTTTGTATACGGTTGTCAAGATGTCACAAAAGTTACTTTCCGTAAAGTCATTATAAATATTTGCATTCACATTTGCAAGGGCCAAGTGACCTTTTCCCATCACTTGGCGTCCGGCGTCGGCGTCGTCCGTTAACTTTTACAAAAATCTTCTCCTCTGAAACTACTGGGCCAAATTAAACCAAACTTGGCCAAAATAATCATTGGGGTATCTAGTTTAAAAAATGTGTCGGATGACCCTGTCAACCAACCAAGATTGCCGCCATGGCTAAAAATAGAACATAGGGTTAAAATTTTGGCTTATGACTCTCAAACCAAAGCATTTAAAAGAGCAAATCTGACATGGGTAAAATAATCTATTAGGTCAAGATCTATCTGCCCTGAAATTTTCAGAGAAATCGGACAACCCGTTGTTGGGTTGCTGCCCTGAATTAGTAATTTTTAGGAAATTTTGCAGTTTTTGCTTATTATCTTGAATATTATTATAGATAGAGATAAACTGTAAACAGCAATAATGTTCAGCAAAGTATGATCTACAAATAAGTCAACATAACCAAAATTGTCAGTTTACCCATCAAGGAGTATTGCCCTTTATAGTCAATTTTTAACCATTTTTCTAAAATTTTAGTATTCTTTTACAAAATCTTCTCCTCTGAAACTACTGGGCCAAATTTAACCAAACTTGGCCACAATCATACTTTGGGTATCTAGTTTTAAAAAATGTGTGGCGTGACCCTGCCAACCAACCAAGATGGCCGCCATGGCTTAAAATAGTACATAGGGGCGAAATGTAGATTTTGGCTTATATCTCTGAAACCAAAGCATTTAGAGCAAATATGACTGGGTAAAATTGTTTATCGGGTCAAGATCTATCTGCCCTGAAATTTTCAGACAAAACAGACAACCTGTTGTGGGGTTGCTGCCCCAGAATTAGTAATTTTAAGGAAATTTTGCAGTTTTTGGTTATTATCTTGAATATTATAATAGATAGAGATAAACTGTAAACAGCAATAATGTTCAGCAAAGTGATATCTACAAATAAGTCAACATTACCAAAATTGTCAGTTTACCCCTTCAGGAGTTATTGCCCTTTATAGTCATTTTTTAACAATTTTCATAAATTTTTGTGAATTTTTGTAAATTTTTAGAATATATTTTGCACTGTAATTACTGGGCCAAGTTCATTATAGGTAGATAGAGATAATTGTAGCAACAAGAATGTACAGTAAAGTAAGATCTACAAACACATCACGATCACCAAAACAAAATCTCGTCATTAATTTATCTGCGTCCATTGTTTAATATGCACCAAGGTGAGCGACACAGGCTCTTGAGAGCCTCTAGTTTGTAATATACACCACAAAAAAACCCATTTAGTTAGGATAAAGAACTAATAAACAATAGTCCTATAATGTAAGACTTCAGAGTTCCATATCATTTACATTCAACATGTTTATAGGATTTTTTTTTACTATCAATGTTGAACCGTTAATTTTTATCGGATTTTTTTACTATCAATGTTGAACCGTTAATTTTTATCCGATTTTTTTTAACTACCAATGTTGAACCATTCAACTGTTCAACATTGGTAGTAAACAAAAATCCGATAAAATATGTTGAATGTAAATGATATGAACCTCCGGTCTTATATTAAAGGACAATATATAAGACTTCCGAGGTTCATATATTCTTCTTCTTCTTTCAATAATTTGCATACCACCTCTGGTGTATTATCGCAAATCATTTACCGGTACATTCAACGGTTTCATCAGATTTTTTTTTTTACTATGAATCGTTCAACATCAATAGTAAAAAAAGTCTTATATTATAGCACTACAGTAAATAGAATAATTGAAATTCAATTAATTGAGTGTTGGAGGCTATTTTAATCCACTTTATGAGTGTATTATATAATGTAACAATGTTACAAACCTATCAAACACACCGTGAAAAATAACATTATCTCCCCTGGAAATGCTTAACAACAAGAAACAAAATTGCTACCTTTTTTTGCCCTATATCACATAATTATGAAAACACATTACATAGATACTGTGCTTGTGTACATGTTTGAATGTGTAGGTGGCACACTCAGAACTATCGTCTCTAGATTTGTTTAAGTAATTCTTCCATCAGTTTTCCAGGTTCACGTAGCAACACGTTTCTTTCCCTTCCAGCTATTCCTGATTATGAATTAATCCAAAACATGCATTTATCCCAAAACAACAACTATTAAACAACTCACCTATACCAATGGTGATCGTCTAATTCCTAGCTGATTCCTTTAATCGTACTTTTCCTGATGACACCCATCACTGTAGCGTCTACCATTGGAGGTAGCGAAATTACATGATTTGACAGGAGAGCGAAATAAACAAGGGGAGCAATTTTATCGAACCGCATTCCGGACTGCATTGCTGTATATAATATGTAAAAAAATATTAAAAATAAGTTGCCTTTCTAATTTGTATGTAAAATAAACCCTTAGTAAGATGAATTATGTATTTAAAGCTTTTTGATAATTTCATCTTTTATTATTGTTTTTTTGGGGCAAAATCTATTAGTTTTAAAAAAACTGAATAATTTATCACATAATCTATATTTAATAGCCAGTTTAAGACTAGGTGGAGAAAAACGTACATATGATGACCATGTTCTAGTAGTAGGCGATGCTGCAGGAATGACGGACCCGATGACAGGTAATACAAAAATAAATACAATTTCAAAACACTTTATCTCAAGTATTACTTACAAGCGTTATTCCAAAGACAGGTGTTATGTAATATGTTACTTTGAACTAGTCTCATCTTTGATAGTATAACTGCATCTGACAAAAAGTTTTAGTAGGTTCTACAGACTTACATTTGTCTCCACTGATTGATTGATTGTTGGTGTTAATGCCACTTACAGCACGCTTGGTTGTAACACAGTATCCATTTTAAAGTTTATAGGTAGAGGAAGGTGGAGTGCCAGGAGAGAGCCACAACCTTTGGCAGGAAAACCTAGACAATTAAGATAGGAGTCAAATGTACCTGCCATCAGTGTGATTTCAAAATCACAATTAATTTTTATTACATCTATGTTTTAACATGCAACTTACTGACAGTATACTTCCATTTTCTTTTTCACTAATTCATGAGTACAATTCTTTTGATGACTGATTCACAAAGTGTTAGAGTAGCAATTATTGAATATATTTATGTGTACAGGTGAAGGAATACACCATGCCATGGAGGGAGGGAAAATAGCAGCCATTTTTCTGGATGAAGCATTGAATCATGGGAATTATGATGCAGAATGTATGAAGATTTTCCATCAGCGTTGGATGTCTAAATTTGGGGATGATTTTAAATGGTAATAACTATTCTAAACATCTGGAGTGCTGTTAAATTAGTAGTTGTAATATAAATTTAGGTTTCACGAAAAGTTCAAGGTGGTTGATATAGCTTTATATCAAATCCAGCAAGTTATAATCTAACTTTAGTAACATTAAAGATTTCAAAAGAGAACTCTTGAAAATTGAAAATATTATGTAAACAAATATGATCTGCTATTGTAAACATTCTTATTTAGTTATTTTAAAATTTTGATTTGGCCATTTCAATATTTTTTGTAAATTTACACAATGAAGTTTGCAGATGTCTCAAACAATATATAAAAGATGTGGTATGATTGCCAATGAGACAACTCTCCACAAGAAATTAAAGGACACAGAAATTAACAACTATAGGCCACTGTATGGCCTTCAACGATGAGCAAAGCCCATACTGCATAGTCAGTTTCCAAAGGCCCTGAGATGTTGGCTTTTGATTTGTTACAGGTTATCATGTGAATTGCCTTACACGTCTATGGAATTCTCTTAAATAATGCACATATTACCATAACTTCTTATCAAATGTCTTTTTCTTTAGGCCTTTTGTATGTTATCAGACTTCTTATTATGTTACTTTATGTAAAGATAAGATGTTGTATGATTACCAATTTGATAACATGTAATCTTCCAAAGACCAAAGTAAGCCACTAAAGGTCATTTGTAACAGTAAGTTCGTTACACAGCTACTTTTGCATAGGTACTATTTCTGTACTAAAAAAATGCAGTACTGGAAATTTACTTTTAATATTTAGTACTGTTTCTTTACTTTAAAACTATTGTAATATTTAGGTACTTGTATTTTACAGTACTTGATGTGTACTAAATTTTTTTGGTACAGAAATAATACAATATTCCATGTTTGAAAATCATAACTTTAAGAGATTTGAAAAAGAAAAACTTTCAAAATGCTGAAAATGTATCAGTATTAACCAAAAATCTGTAGTACGTACATTTCAAGTACAAATAAAGTACTGTAAAATACAGGTACCTAAATATTACAATAATTTTAGAGTAACAAAATAGTACTGAATATTAAAAGTAGATTTCCAGTACTACAAATTTTTAGTGCAGAAATAGTACCTATGCAAAAGTAGCTGTGTAACAATGATTTAAAACCATACCACATAACAAGCTATAATCTATAAAAGAGAAAAAAAACACAACGAAAAACAGCTTGATTTGTGACCAAGACAATAAATGAAATATTAATTATACAAATATAAAGGCTTTGACCTATAATGATATACTTTTACAAATTGTAATGTGGATGGAGGGTTGTTTCACTGCAACAAATATCAAATCTTATATCTAAATATGATAAAACATGTACAATCAACCACTTAGTTATATGTGTCTTTCTCTTATGGTCTATGGTATTTAGTCAGATGTTATACAGATTCCCCATACTCCTTGATGCTTCTACAGCTGCACTGCAAAGAAAGTCAGATAAATTTGTTGCCAAATGGGCAGATATAATGACAGGTATTAATTATGTCAGTCAATCAGTCAATGCTATTCAACTTATGGTATGATTCTCTCTATATTTTTGAAATTTGAAAATTCACTGAATAGTATCTCAACAAATGTTTCTTTGAATCCTCATAATGATGGTTTTTCTGGTTGCTCCAACTGAATGAAAAGAGGGACGAAAGATACCAAAGGGACAGTCAAACTCATAAATCTAAAACAAACTGACAACGCCATGGCTAAAAATGAAAAAGACAAACAAACAACAGCACACATGACACAACATAGAAAACTAAAGAATAAACAACACGAACCACACCAAAAAACCAGGGGTGATCTCAGGTGCTCCGGAAGGGTAAGCAGATCCTGCTCCACATGTGGCACCCGTCGTGTTGCTTATGTGATAACAAATCCAGTAAATAGTCTAATTTGATAGGTCACATTCATGAAAGGGAAGGGGATTGTAGTTACGACGTAAGGAACATATATGAAAGTGTACATATCAATATGATACTTTGGTTTAAAACATGTAAAAAGTAGACATATCATTATTTATAAGTAAATTTATTTGCTGATTTGAAAGTTGTTTGCTCTAAATACCATATATTGTAAAATCTGACAGAAATTATTGTGAGATTTTTATCAATGGGAATAATGTGACTAAGTGAGCATTGCTGTAATGAGAACTCACATTCAGTTATCCTGTATATCTTAATGATTTTGCTGATATTGCATTAAAAATTTGTAAGGGTTCCGCGGAACCCAGTGTCTCGCTTACTTTTGCTGTTAATCGCAGACTCAACAAAAATGAGGAAAAACATCAATAAAAATTTCCCTCTCGATACTGTCTTTTGATTGAAAGAAGCTTCCAAGTTTGGTAAAAAATCCAGGATAGTTTATGAATCTAATAAATGTTTTATAAACTTTAACTGCAGACTGTATGTAATGTTAACTGGAAGAAAAACTAAGTCCATTTATAAGTAAAATACGGAAAAAGTGAATTTGTTTTTTACAAAATTTACTTCTGAATAATATCTTATGATCAAAAACAAGCTTTTGTCTAAGTTTGGTAGAAATCCAGGATAGTTTAAGAACATTATAAAAATTTTAAAAACTTAAACCACAGAGTGAATGTTTTGTTTCTGGCAAAAAAACTAAGTCCATTTATAAGTAAAAAACGGAAAAGTGGAAATTTATTTTTACAAAATTTTCTTCTTGATACTATCTTATGATCATAAACAAGCTTCTGTCCAAGTTTGGTACAAATCAAGGATAGTTTATGAAAGTTATTAAAATTTTAAAAACTTTAACCACAGAGTGAATGTAATGTTTCCTCGCAGAAAAACTAAGTCCATTTATAAGTAAAATACGGAAAAGTGGAAATTTATTTTTACAAAATTTTCTTCTTGATACTATCTTATGATCATAAACAAGCTTCTGTCCAAGTTTGGTACAAATCAAGGATAGTTTATGAAAGTTATTAAAATTTTAAAAACTTTAACCACAGAGTGAATGTAATGTTTCCTCGCAGAAAAACTGAGTCCGATTATAAGTAAAATACGGAAAAAATGGAATTTTATTTTTACAAAATTTACTTCTGGATACTTTCTTATGATCATAAACAAGCTTCTGTCCAAGTTTGGTAGAAATTCAGTATAGTTTAAGAAAGTTATTAAAATTTAAAAAACTTTAACCACAGAGTGAATGTAATGTTTCCTCGCAGAAAAACTCAGTCCATTTGTAAGTAAAATACGGAAAAAATAGAATTTTATTTTTACAAAATTTACTTCTGGATACTTTCTTATGATCATAAACAAGCTTCTGTCCAAGTTTGGTAGACATTCAGTATAGTTTAAGAAAGTTATTAAAATTTCAAAAACTTTAACCACAGAGTCAATATTTGTGGACGCCGCCGCCGCCGACGGAATGTAGGATCGCTTAGTCTCGCTTTTTCGACTAAAGTCGAAGGCTCGACAATAAATCATGCATTTTTGTCCATTCTTCAAAAATCCCAACAATAAATGCACACAATGATTTAGGAATTAACAAAAAACATATAGATGAAGAAAAAGTGAAAATTGTTATTGTTGACATGGTCAAAAGCCAAAGTCCACAACACCAATTGATAGACTGAAATTTTTACACATTTAATTTAATATTACTTTTTCTTCAGAAGAAGACAGCAATTGAACACAATGCATTATAAAGACACTGATATTTTATATGGTTCCATGAAATTTTGGCTCAAAGATTTCCCACACAAGATATACTGGCCTGACTCTTTAAAAAAATCCTTATTTTTACAAACTAAACACATGTACTACAAATATATTTTTAAATGACATTTAAGCACACATATACTCAATTAAAACCATAGTTTATTTTATTATAACAGTATAAAATTTAATTTGAGAATAATAGTCCCGGTATGGCATGTGTCAGAGATACATAAAGGTTTAAGGTACTAAACATCTAAAATTGCAAAAAGGTTCTAAAACTCTGCTTTTGACATCTTGAAAACATAGCAGGTATGCATTTGTCTATTAGCTGGATTTCTACGTAAGCCTCTATATTCTTTGCACTTAGACATGTTTATCTTTATCACATCTCATTTAACCATTTTACGAAACATACATCACTTAATTTTTCAGGACGACTTCCAAAGATCTACATGTTAAAACCAGAATTCTCATTTACAATTATATATGAATTGGTTCGATTAACATTGCATCGACTCAAAGGATCTAATGGTAAACAGAAGAAAGCAGAATAAATAGGACAACAATTAAAAATATCATGAAGAGTTTCAATCAGTATTATGAACATTTGTTTAGTTTTTATTAAGATTGTTACAAGCCTTTTGCCCAATATTGAGAAATACTCATAATATACTTTAATTGTTAATTAAGTCTCCCAAACAAAGTTTGGAGACTTATTGTTTTTGGTCAGTTCTTATTATGGCACCCTCAACGGAGTTGGGGTGACGTATTGTTATTCTACGTTTCTTTTTTTTCTTATTATTATTTTTCTTGCAACACATTTTGTCCAGGCGATTTCTCCAAATCTAAAGTACCAAAGTTGATGGAACTTTACTATATTAAGGACCCCCATGTGCAGAGTTGCAGGAAGCATGGAATAGTTCAAGATGGCTGCCGTTTCCATGGAAACAGAACAAATGTGAAAAAATCCAGTTTTTGTTTTTGGTGAACTGTTTGGATATGCTTTAACTCAGAATCATTATATTTGAATACAATGGAGGTGCCCACTATATACAGGTGTTGGATTATTTTGGCACTCATTGGAACTACTATGTTGCCATGGAAACTACACCAAAAATTTCCAAAATATGGAAATGCTCCAAATTTTTTGAAACTTCACTGTAACGATGAGCAACATTGGAAGATGTGGAATTTGGCGTTGGAATTTCCAAAATATCTGTTGTTACCATGGAAATAATGCAAAAAGGTCAAAACTTTGAATTTGCACAGAACATTCCAGAACATCAATGTTAAATTTATTCTAGAGACATGAAACTTTATGAAAATGTTCTCCAGTATGCCAAGATGTCAAGACCATATTTGGATAGTTCAAAATGGCCGCCGTTGTCATGGAAACCAGGGCCAAGTTTTGCATTGACCCTATGGAAAAATGCATAAAATCTGCATTTTCTCAGAGACTAGTGCACCAAAGTTAATGAAACTGTATTGATATATAACATGACATGTGGCAATGAGATGTCTGCTTTTAGAATTTTGGAATTATCTACTGTAACCATGGATGCAGCACAAATGTTCAAAATTTCCAAAAAAAATTATGTGCTGCAAACTGGATGAAACTTTACAGGAATAGTGACTGTCATGTGCGGAGTTGCATTTTGAAGTTGGAATTTCCAAAATGGCCGCCGTAACCATGGAAACAGCAAAATTGTCCAAAATTTCAAAATGCTCCAAACTAAATGAAATTTTGCAAAAATGATAACCTGCAGGTGTAGACGCACTCTTTGACTTTGGAATTTCCAAAATGGCTGTCGCTCGCCTGGCAATGAGGGTACGAGGGTGCCATCAGTTATTGCTAGCAATTACAAATCTAGTTATGGCACCCTCAACGGAGTTGGGGTGACATATTGTTATTCTACGTTTCTTTTTTTTCTTATTTTTCTTCCACACATTTTGTCCGCGCGAGTTCTTGGAATCCTATGGACCAATGTTGATGGAACTCTACTATAATGAGGACCACCATCTGAAGTTGTGCACCTTGCTATGGAATGGTAAAAAATGGCCGCCGTTTCCATGGAAACAGCACAAATGCGAAAAAAATCAAAGTGGTCCAAACTGGAAGAAACTCCACAGGAATGTTAACTGGCATGTCCTGATTTCCAGTTTGACTTTGGAATTTTCAAAATGGCTGCCGTTACCATGGAAACAGCTAAAATATCAAAAGTTCTAACTCTTACGTTATAAGATCCAACAGGATGAAACTTTATGAAAATGTTCTCCAGTATGCCAAGATGTCAAGACAATATTATGATAGTTCAAAATGGCCGCCGTTGTCATGGAAACTGGGACCAAGTTTTGCATTGACCCTATGGAAAAATGCATAAAATCAGCATTTTCACAGAGAGTAGTGCACCAAAGTAAATGAAACTGTATTGATATATAACATGACATGTGACAATGAGATGTCTGCTTTTAGAATTTTGGAATTATCTACTGTAACCATGGTTGCAGCACAAATGTTCAAAATGTCAAAAAAAAATTAAGTGCTGCAAACTGGATGAAACTTTACAGGAATAGTGACTGACATGTGCGGAGTTGCATTCTGAAGTTGGAATTTCCAAAATGGCCGCCGTAACCATGGAAACAGCAAAATTGTTCAAAATTTCAAAATGCTCCAAACTTATTGAAATTTTGCAAAAATGATGACTTGCAGGTGTAGATGCACTCTTTGACTTTGGAATTTCCAAAATGGCTGCCGCTCGCCTGGCAACGGGGGGACGAGGGTGCCATCCGTTATTGCTAGCAATTACAAATCTAGTTATTTTTATTATTCTTCCTCTTCCTCTTCTTCTTCTTCCGCCACTTTAAAAATGAACTTGTCCGCAGCGGTTCTCCTAAACGGCTTGTCAGATTTACTTAGGATTTTACAATATGTTAGACTAACATGTCTAGGTGAGCCATCAATGTTTCGTTTGTGCATTCGGGTCTATTAAGGGGTATTTTGGGGGGTAGAAAGGAGGGAGGGGTTTACTATAGAACCCTATGGGATTTTATTTTCTAAAATTTTCAAATGAATATAACTTAAAAACTGTAAGTGATAGATACATGCAGTCTTCAGAAATGATTAAAGGAAATAAATAAATCACATGAAATATAGGGGGAGTCCCTGGGGGGTCATCCCCACCCCCTTCAATTTGAGAATATGCTTTTATCTTGTAAACGGTCCAGATCCCCACCCCTAAACCATATATATTCTTGAATGGGACGATAAAACAAATCAAATGAAATTAAAGGGAAGTCCCCGGGGGTCATCCCCACCCCGTTCAATTTGAGAATGTGCTATTATCTTGTAAACAGTCCAGATCCCCACCCCTAAACCATATATATTCTTGTAGGGGACAGTAAAACAAATGAAATGAAATAAAAGTGATGTCCCTAGGGGCTCACCCCACCCCCTCTTGTTTGAAAACTTGTAAACGGTCAACATCCCCACCCCTAAACCATATATATTCTTGTATTGGACAATAAAACTAATCAAATGAAATTAAATGGAAGTTCCTGGGGGTCACCCCCACCCCGTTCAATTTGAGAATGTACTATTATCTTGTAAACGGTCCAGATCCCCACCCCTAAACCATATTTATTCTTGTAGGGGACTATAAAACAAATGAAATGAAATAAAAGGGAAGTCCCGAGGGGGTCAACCCACCCCCTCTTGTTTGAAAACTTGTAAACGGTCAACATCCCCACCCCTAAACCACATATATTCTTGTATGGGACAATAAAACAAATAAAATGAAATGTAGGTAAAGTCTCTGGGGGTTACCACCTACCCCTCCTGTTTGAATACTTGTAAATGGTGGAGATCCCCACCCGTAAGCCATATATATTCTTGTATTGGACAAAAAATCAAATCAAATGAACATGGGACCATATAAATGGCGAGTTATGGGAGCTTTGTTTGGGAGACTTCGTAACAGCATCCTGTTACAATTACTTCTTGTTATATATGCATTTATTTATTTATTGATAAAGTGCCTTAAAGGGAATAGAAAATTGTTGAATTTAAAATATTTTTTGTTATTTTACAGTCATGTTATATAATAACATTGTTTTGCATTCAATGTATGATTTGTATGTTGTCTCGTCAAAACTTTTTTGAAATCTTATTTTATGGTTATTCAGTGTGTACCACATTTTACATGTTGTTTCAGAGAGATAAAATATTGCAGTCATTCCTTAAAATTAAATTGTTACATGTAATCCATGTTTGAGGAGTAAATGAAAAAATGTTGTTGAAGTCACAGTCACATGACAAAATCATGTCTATGAGCTGATAGACAAAAACTTTCAGCCAATCAGAAGACATGTTACTCCCAAAATTGAATTAATATAGAATAACATTTGTTTTTCATTTCATGTACCATTGTATGTTGCACAGTCAATACTCTTATATTGTAAATCCATTTTATGTTATTTCAATTGGTCAATATGATTTAGAGATGTTATGAAATAAAATTGTTTGTATTCCTTTATGTTATTAGGTTGTTCAATATCATTCAGAGATTTTTAATAATATTCTGGTTATTCAGTGTGCACCACATTTTTATGTTATTTTTTTCAGAGAGAAAAAATATTGCAGTCATTCCTTAAAATTTAGTTCTTAATTCCATTTTTGGTGAATAAATGAAAAAAATGTTGATGAAGTCACGGTTACATGACAAAGTTATGTCTATGAGCTGATAGACAAAAAACTTTCAGCCAATCATTAGACGTTAATTGAATTAATATAGAATAACATTTGTTTGAATACCATGTATGATTTGTATGCTGCCTGGTCAGAACTCTTACATTATAAATCTGTCATATGTTATTTTGATTGGTAAATATCATTCAGAGGTGTTATGATATAACATTTTGAGTTATGCATTCCATGTTTGTTATGTATGTTGCCTGGCCAATACTTTTACATTTGAAATCCTATTTCATGTTATTTTGATTTGTACATATATTATTCCGATATGTTTAAGGAGGCTTGCGGGTATAAAAATTTCAGTAAAAATTAAAATTTTTTTTTTTTTTGTTACAAATTTTATTTATTACTTTATTAGTTGTTACTTTATCATATGGTACAAAAATTATTCAAAAATATTAATTCATTTGGGCCCCAGATGACTTTTAAAATGTATATCTCATTGAAAAAGCTCCAAAGTATCTCCCTTTGCTGCAAAAATGCCATTTTTTGGCATTAAAATTGAAATATCTTTCTTAACTCATCGGTGACCTATATTTTTTATTGTTGTTTTTAAATAAGCTGTAAAGGAACTAAATAATTGTAAAATTTAAGCGATTATTGCAATTTAGTTTTTTTTTTATTTCGATATTACTTTTATTTCTCCTATTAGTTCAACAGAAAAAAAGGACATTAAGATTAATATATGCTTCTTTCGAAGGCAGATTGTGAGTGTAAATGAACGGTGACCCCATTTTTTTATTTTATTTTTCTATTTAGTATAAGATAAAGTTCATTTCTAGAAAAATATAGCGAAATCCTATATTAAGAAAAAAAATCGATTTAGACCCGCAAGCCCCCTTAATATAGAATAACATGATCTTGCATTCCATAATTGATTTGTATGTTGCATGGTCAATAATTTTACATTGTAAATCCTATTTATGTTATTTTAATTGGTCAATATGATTCAGAGATGTTATAAAATAACATTGTTTTGCATTCAATGAATAATTTGTATTATGTCTGGTCAATAGTTTTACATTGTAAATCCTGTTTTGTGTTATTTTGATATATATGATTCCCAGATGATTAAGGAATTCAGTGTGTACCACATTTTATTTTATTTTTTCAAAGAGAAAAAATATTGCAGTCATTCGTGTAAGTTCAATTGTTTCCATTTTTGAGGATTAAATGAAAATATTGGTGATGTCAAGGTCACATGACAAACTTATGTCTATGAGCTGATAGACAAAAAACTTTCAGTCAATCAGAAGAGATCCTATATCCAAAATTAAATTAATATATAATAACATTTGTTTGCATTCCATGTATGATTTGTATGATTTTGTTTTGGTAAATACTCTTACATTATTAATCCATTTTATGTTATTGTAATTGGTCAATATTATTAAATGAAATAACATTGTTTTGAAATCCATGTAGAATTAACATGTTGCCTAGTCAATTCTTTTTCACTGTAAATCTATCTTTATATGTTATTTTATCTGGTCAAGACAATGCAATTTATTTGATGTGTATTTTACTAGCAAAAATAAAGATTCTTTATTATATTTTTTTCTTTCTTGTGAGTGCAAATTATAACTGAGCTAACTTCCACTTATGAATTGGAATTTAAAAAAACTTTAAAGAGAATACATCAAAGATACAGCAACCAGACAACAAAATACTACTAGAAATGACATCTAGAGATTAATCTAGAAATTAAATTCTTAAATAAGCAATAACTATTGTGTATAAGTTTTATAACATTTGGTCGAATCAAACTAAAGTTTAGCAATTTTTCCGTTTATAAAGAGACATAACTTGGAAACAATAAATGTGATGCAACCCAAATTTGACTTGATCTGTGTTTTGTTGCAATAAGCTTTATAACATTTGGTTGAGGAAAACTACAGTAAGAGAATGAAACGAAAACAATCACTCAGCAATTTTTCCATTTATAAAGGGATATAACTCTAAAACAGTAAAGTGATACCACCAATATCAAAACTTGGTGATAAGCAATGTGTATAAGTTTTATAACATTTGTTCTAGACAAATTAAAGTTAGAGAATGGAAAACCAACTTTGGGACTTACATTATGACATACTGACAAACAAGGGTAAAACTTAATGCCCCCTCCACTAGGGCAGGGGCATTAATATATTTTACTAAAAAAAAAGGTATAGTACTTTCCCTACTAAAACAAAATTTTCTTTGCTACAGCTTATTGTTCAGTTTAAAATTATGATACATGTATTATCTCATGTACAACTAGACCACATCTTTTCTATTTTTGTCTGAAACTTAGTACACTTGTTGCTTATGATATGATCTTTCTAATTTTAATGCCAAATTAGATAATTACCCAATTTCACGGTCCATGGAACATGGAAAAGGATAGTGCGAGTGGGGCATCCGTGTGCTTTGGACACATTCTGGTTGTCTGACATTTGATAGTGAAGGGGAGTTGTGTTTTTCTAGTCTGCACTTCCAAAAGTCTGTACTGTATCTATCAAAAATTAAAGATTTTTACCGCAAAATTTGTAGTGACAACAAGTTGAAATTTGGTGCATATGTTCATTATGATGTTGATTTTAAAAATTACATTCCAAATTGAGTTTTCTTTTTACAGATTTTATTGTTTACTGAACATGGAAACAAGACTGTGTGAGTTGTGTATGGTTTTTTATGGATGCATGTTCTTGTTATGTAAACAAAAGTTGGCAAAAGAAAAATAAAACAAGAATAATATTTCTATAAGAAATAATTTAGTGATATAATTACATTTCGTTATAACAATCTCACAGATCCTGAAGAAAGTTCACCATTACAATACTGGCCTGCAATATAGTCAGTTCTATAAATAAGTTCAATAAGCATAGCTTCCATCAATTACACAAACTACCTTAAGTTAGTTAAATAAACAAAACAACAATACAATTCAACCTCATCAGACAATCTAAATTACCAGACCAGACTGTAATGGATTCAAATCAAACATATTGCACATTTTATAAAGCACTTTTGTGTATTATTTTTATATGGTTGTGCTAATGCAAGAATTATTTATAATAATTTACAATATTTTATATTATAATAAATAAATTTGGTGTATTTACTGTCTTCTGATTGGTTAAAAGTATTAGTTTTATTTTCAATGTTGTCAATTTTTATGGCAACACCCCCACCCTGACGTTGTGTATTCATATGCCAACATGTGTGTACGTATGTTGTTATTGTTAATATAAATAATATAAAAAGTTTTTTTAGCCTTATTTTTGACAGAAATTTATTTATAATGAATGGCAATAATTTATTTTGAATTTATTGACCCATAAAATTAATTTTTTTTATGGGTCAATAAATTCAAAATAAATAATAGCCATTCATTAAATAACTTAAAATAATAAGTTTAAAGAATCATCTCATTATTAATAATTAGTGTATTGAAAATTTAAAATAAAACAAAAATACGCCAAAATTTTCCTATTAGTCGAAGCTTAAAATTAAGCCTATAACAAGAAGTTTAGTTTCCCCATTTTCCCAATCTTAATTCTCTCGTTTTAAGAAAATGAATGAATGAATATATACTTTAGCAAGTTCACTCCTTAATGCCATTCGAAAACAGTATTCTTTTCAAATTAATCACAACTTTAAAAAAATAACCCTAAAATTTATATCAACTACAATCTCTTTTTAATTAATTTTTCTAGTTTTCTTATTCGACTAGACTCCTGATCCGGAGCTGAAGTCACTGGTGTCTGATCATTAGCAATACCCAGTATAGATGATATAGGTATTCTTGCTCTGTAAATCTCTAATAAGTTACTCTGTTCACCTCGTCTTAAACCCTAAAATATAGATATTAAATTAAAAATAACAAATCTTCACTGCAGTTACTCTGGCTAAATCTTAATAATATATTGAAATTGCAAGTCTACACACTATAAGAAGATCACAAAGTAGAAGATGCATTGTAGTTATCTTTTGAAACATATTTTAGAAAAACTCATTAATGAACTTAATATATAAACATATGATTTATGTGAATGATAGATGTAGAAGTGCATGTATTAAACTTTTTAATTGTTGGCTTGCTGTCTGACATTTTCCAAACCTCTCTTTTTACTAATACATATTTTCATATATAATTGTTGCATAACAATTACTGGTATTAGTAAAATTTGGTAATAAACCTGATATAACCTGATATAACCGATTTTCACATCACAAAGGAAGATAAGAATATTTCTAGTGGGTCTCATTGGGGTCTAAGCGTGACGCGGGATTGCCAATTTTTTGTAAGCGTGACACATGAAAGTCAAATTTTGTGAAGTGAAAACGGGAAATGAGGTCTTGCGGGACCCGGGAAATGACAAAAAATGAGAATTGCTTACGTATATATTGTAAGCAGGATACGGGAATCTGACAAAACAGTAAGCGGGATCCGGGATCGGAACCCCCTCAATGAGACCCCCTTTCTAGAGATGCTTATTATTGAATACAGTCTATAATTGTCTATTGTTGAATACAATATGTTCAACTCTTGGTGTCTTTTAAGTCATTGGGTTGCTGACTTTAAGATATAAACCCCTCGTCTCCATATTTATGAACAAAATGATCATGATATTAGCGCTAGATAGTTTCCTTCCACTAACATAAGACTCAAGAATATTTTGAGTATAAACAATGACAACTCTAATTATGAAATAATTTTATTATTATATTTTTATTCTTCAACCAGTAACTGGAAGTGCCTGGTAGTAAACAACACACATTCAACCAGGAATTTATAAAATGCCTGGGGAAACAAAACGACATTTAGTCAATTACTGACACCTCTTAGCAGAGTAGCAAAGTTTCTAGCAAAAAACCACTTTCAGCCAGTCAATCAGTTTATGACAAACTGTACACTACAGAACAGATGATTATTAAAGTTATATTTGGTACACTGAATAAACTGATAGATGGACTGATTGTTGGTTGTATTACGCATTGGCCAATCCAGGGGGGTGATGTTCCGGGGGTTGGAACCCCCCGCCTTTTTTGGCCGATCAATGCATGTGAATGGGGACATATAGTTGGAACCCCCCCTTTGTCCTGGGTTGGGAACCCCCCTTTTTAAAATGATTGGATCCGCCACTGTTATGTCACTGTTTCATGCATATTTAAACTCACCAAATAAATATAAATGTGATATGTGGATAACACAAACAAAGATTTCTCAATAAATGTAATTTATTCATAGTGAGATGTACTACACTTGAAGATTAAGAAAATTGTTTTGCATAGACAAATATTTTACTGTAAAATCACAATAACTCTCACCTTCATTTCTAAAACTTTTTGGAATTCATTAATATCTGAATCACTCAATAATCTGATGTAATTATCTACAAAACCTTGTGGCTGTTCATGTGGTGACATCACAACCTATAATATATAATATCATATTATGTGGCTGTTCATGTGGTGACATCACAACCTATAATATATAATATCATATTATGTGGCTGTTCATGTGGTGACATCACAACCTATAATATATAATATCATATTATGTGGCTGTTCATGTGGTGACATCACAACCTATAATATATAATATCATATTATGTGGCTGTTCATGTGGTGACATCACAACCTATAATATATAATATCATATTATGTGGCTGTTCATGTGGTGACATCACAACCTATAATATATAATATCATATTATGTGGCTGTTCATGTGGTGACATCACAACCTATAATATATAATATCATATTATGTGGCTGTTCATGTGGTGACATCACAATCTATAATATATAATATCATATTATGTGGCTGTTCATGTGGTGACATCACAATCTATAATATATAATATCATATTATGGACATTGTAGCTGTTGTTACTTCACAATCTATCAATAACATATTGTGGAGTCATTTATTTTCTAGATATAAATTTTCATGGTTTGAGGAAATATCGTAGGTTTGTGGATATTTGACTTCATCCTTTTGTTAAAGTTTGCATATATGATACATGTATATACAAGTCTAAGGGAAATTCGTTGAAATTTAAATTCATGGTTCAACTTTACAGATGAAATCCATGAAAATGGGTATCCAACAAATTATAATGAATCAACAGAATTGTGACATTATATTAACATCATATTGAAAGGGATATGAAGATACCTATAAAACCATATATACTGCAGCTGTGCTATTTGAGCAGTTAAATTGCATTGACCGTATATTCATATGTGATATACAGTCACTGACCGTATATCACCTTGTTTATGACGTTGACAATGCGTTTCCGTAGAGTTTTATTTATGACGTCAATAAACATACAGGTTCCCGGAATTTTACGTCTTTCGTTGAAAATTAAGAAATGATGTTTTTTACCCTAAATGCTTCATTTAGAACAGTTATAAGAGTTGCAGTATATAAAGAATAACCATACAGCCTCGCTTTCTACCTGTTTCTAAGCCTTGTACAAATAACATTGATATTTCGAGACAATGTATGGTTATTCTATATTTAACTTCATTTCATATTTGTGTCTACCAAAAACATTAACAGTACAAATTTCACTGCACCAAGCTGCACAAAGTGTGGCTTTCTTTGTAATTTTGATTGGCACACAGCAATCACAAGGGATTCCAAAATGATTTTATTATATTTTAATTACAAATAAAATGCAACATTCATGACCGCAGTACTTCCCCATGATAATTTTACCAAAATGCATATGAAAACAACAATAAGCTGTAATTTCATGGTTTTTAAGCATAAAAATGAAATTATAAGAATTGGATTGATTATTTTTTTCATATTTCTATAAGGTTGTAAAAGTGTTGATAACATACACATTTTCAGTATAAAGTGCTTCGTTTCATAAAAAAAACTTTGTACCCTTACTCAGAAATGCATTGCACATGAACTTAAGATATTACTGAAGTTAAAACTTACCTTAAGAATCATTTCTGCTTTAGTCATACCTTTAACAACAATCTTAGTATAACTGAAAATATTTAATTCAAAACATTTTATATCATCTCTTTTAATTGAAGCAAAAAGTCCATCAAAATTATTATACATAAGTTATATACTTTTAGATACTGCTAAAAATAATATTTATCTTTAAAATTTGTGATGTTTTGTTTGTAAATTATGTTGTGACAGCACTAGTTGTATGATCAACAAACAATCTGAGACTATCTGAAAATAAGTATATGAGTATGCTGGTATGCTGTAATACATGTATAATAGATATAGGAAGATGTGGTGTGAGTGCCAATGAGACAACTCTCCATACAAATAACAATTTAAAAAGTAAACCATTATAGGTTAAAGTACGGCCTTCAACACGGAGCCTTGGCTCACATAAAACAACAAGCTATAAAGGGCCCCAAAATTACTAGTGTAAAACCATTCAAACGGGAAAACCAACGGTCTAATCTATATAAACAAAACGAGAAACGAGAAACACATATATATTACATAAACAAACGACAACTACTGTACATCAGATAAACCCACATATAGTCAGACTATACCTAAGAACTAGACATCAGCTGTTGTCTGCTCTTGGTCGGGTTGTTGTCTCTTTGACATATTCCCCATTTCCATTCTCAATTTTATATTTGCATGCTTGTTAACTAACTGGCTATTAGAGTACTGGAGTTGTTTAAAGTATGTTGTTTACCCGGTAGTATTATCATGAGTGAACAAAACCATTTACTAAGCTTTTAAAAAAACAATTGTCTATCCATTTTCAGTTTATGTTATTAGTGTAGCATTTAATATTCTCAACCAATAACAATAAATATGATGTTTTACCTTGCTGGTGCTTTTCTTATAACCTGTGAACCTAGTGATGGAAGATCTAATAAAACTGTTTTCAGGGAATGAGTATCTAATAATAACTGAAAATAGACAATATAAGAACTGATTAAAAAAATAAAATAAAACGATAAATTTAACATTATGACACTTCTGTTAAGTTTATATAAGGCTAATTGTACTGACTTATTTTATTGTGTGTACTTTGATCTCTGGAGAGTATATTTTATAATCAAATCTTTAACTGAATAAATTTAATGTCTGGAAAAAGCTTTTTACATATCACTGCCCCAGTCTGCACAGTTAGCCACTAGTCTGATGCCCCAGACTAGTAAAATTTCATTCGAACTAGTAAGTTTTTGCAAAATTTTGTTTGGACCAATAATAACCAGATGCTCCGCAGGGCGTAGCTTTATACAACTGCAGAGGTTGAACCCTGAACGGTTGGGGCAAGTATGGACACAACATTCAAGCTGGATTCAGCTCTAAATTTGGATTGTGATTAAATAGTTGACACAGCATAGGTTTCTGACACAGAATGAATGTGTTCTAATGAACTTAAAATTTTTGTTTTCTCTTAGAGCAATTCACTATGCTGTTGAATATTAATCCTCTCAAAAAAATGTTTGAAGAAATTTTCTTTTTTATTTATGAAATTTCAAATGAGAAAAATTGAACCCAATTTTTTTAATCACATCCCCCTTTCCCTTATTCCAAAACTAATCTCAATTAAAATTTCTAATGGAGTTTGCAACAATAACTACTCATTTAAATACATCATAAAATATTAAGATGTAAAAAAACTGCTTGTTATCACTGAATGGTAAAGATTATTTTAATTTATCAGTTGGTAGTAAAAAGTGAATATACATTGTATATTGTATATAACAAAGATTTAAGTTGATTCTGGACAAAGAAAGATAACTCCAATTAAAAAAAAATCTTGCTATTGCACAATATTTTGCAATTAGATATTTCTTGCTTACTATTCTGGACAAAGAAAGATAACTCTAATTAAAAAAAAATTTGCTATTTCACAATATAGTGCAATTAGATATTTCTTGCCATTGCGCAATACTGTGCAATTGAAAAGACTTGCTATTGCACAATACTCAATATAATAATTTTAGATCCTGATTTGGACCAACTTGAAAACTGGGCCCATAATAAAAAATCTAAGTACATTTTTGGATTCAGCATATCAAAGAACCCCAAGATTTCAATTTTTGTTAAAATCAGACTAAGTTTAATTTTGGACCCTTTGGACTTTAGTGTAGACCAATTTGAAACAGGACCAACCAGGTGCTCCGCAGGGCGCAGCTTTATACGACCGCAGAGGTCGAACCCTGAACAGTTGGGGCAAGTATGGACAAAACATTCAAGCATGATACAGCTCTGAATTTGGATTGTGATCAAATTTTTGACATTACATGGTTTTTTTTTACACAAAACAAATGCCAAGATTTTACAAATCAATTAAAGATTTCTTCTTCAAACTTTTTAAATCTAAAATTAAATAGTTGACACAGCATAGGTTTCTGACACAGAATGAATGTGGTCTAATGAACTTAAAAGGTTTTTTTTGCCTTTGAGCAAATCACTATGCTGTTGAATATTAATCCTCTCAAAAAAATGTTTGAAGAAATTTTCTTTTTATTTATGAAATCTGAAATGAGAAAAATTTACCCCCCCCCCTTTTTTTTCACATCCCCGTTTCCCTTTTTCAAAACTGATATCAATTCAAATTTCTAATGGAGTTTGCAACAATAACTACTCATTTAAATACATCATAAAATATTAAGATGTAAAAAAACTGCTTGTTATCACTGAATGGTAAAGATTATTTAAATTTATCAGTTGGTAGTAAAAAGTGTATATACATTGTATACTGTATATAACAAAGATTTAAGTTGATTCTGGACAAAGAAAGATAACTCCAATTAAAAAAAAATCTTGCTATTGCACAAATAGGATATTTCTTGCTTACTATTCTGGACAAAGAAAGATAACTCTAATTAAAAAAAAATTTGCTATTTCACAATATTGTGCAATTAGATATTTCTTGCCATTGCACAATACTGTGCAATTGAAAAGACTTGCTATTGCACAATACTTAATATAATAATTTTAGATCCTGATTTGGACCAACTTGAAAACTGGGCCCATAATCAAAAATCTAAGTACATGTTTAGATTCAGCATATCAAAGAGGCCCAAGAATTCAATTTTTGTTAAAATCAAACTTAGTTTAATTTTGGACCCTTTGGACTTTAATGTAGAATTTGAAATTTGAAAACAGGACCAAAATGAAGAATCTACATACACAGTTAGATTTGGCATATCAAAGAACCCCAAGGATTCAATTTTTGATGAAATCAAACAAAGTTTAATTTTGGACCCTTTGGACCTTAATGTAGACCAATTTGAAAACTGGACCAAAAAAACTTCAATAATCAAGAATCTAAGTACATTTTTAGATTCAACATATCAAAGAACCCAACCGATTCATTTTTTGTCAAAATCAAACTAAGTTTAATTTTGGACCCTTTGGACCTTAATGTAGACCAATTTGAAAACGGGACCAAAAGTTGAGAATCTACATATACAGTTAGATTCGGCATATCAAAGAACCCCAATTATTCAATTTTGATGAAATCAAACAAAGTTTAATTTTGGACCCTTTGGGCCCCTTTTTCCTAAACTGTTGGGACCAAAACTCCCAAAATCAATACCAACCTTCCTTTTATGGTCATAAGCCTTGTGTTTAAATTTCATAGATTTCTATTTACTTATACTAACATTATAGTGCGAAAACCAAGAAAAATGCTTATTTGGGTCCCTTTTTGGCCCCTAATTCCTAATCTGTTGGGTCCTAAACTCCCAAAATAAATACCAACCTTCCTTTTGTGGTCATAAACATTGTGTTTAAATTTCATAGATTTCCATTTACTTAACCTAAGGTTATTGTGCAAAAACCAAGAAAAATGCTTATTTGGGCCCTTTATTGGCCCCTTATTCCTAAACTATTGAAACCAAAACTCCCAAAATCAATCCCAATCTTTCTTTTGTGGTCATAAACCTTGTGTCAAAATTTCATAGATTTCTATTAACTTAAACTAAAGTTATGGTGCGAAAACCAAGAAAATGCTTATTTGGGCCCTTTTTGGCCCCTTATTCCTAAAATGTTGGGACCAAAACTCCCAAAATCAATACCAACCTTCCTTTTATGGTCATAAACCTTGTGTTAAAATTTCATAGATTTCTATTCACTTTTACTAAAGTTAGAGTGCGAAAACTAAAAGTATTCGGACGCCGGACGACGACGACGACGACGACGACGACGACGACGACGACGACGCTGACGCCAACGTGATAGCAATATACGACGAAAATTTTTTCAAAATTTTCGGTCGTATAAAAATGAAGAATCTACATACACAGTTAGATTTGGTATATCAAAGAACCCCATTTATTCAATTTTTGATGAAATCAAACAAAGTTTAATTTTGGACCCCGATTTGGACCAACTTGAAAACTGGGCCAATAATCAAGAATCTAAGTACAGTTTTAGATTCAGCATATCAAAGAACCTAACTGATTCATTTTTTGTCAAAATCAAACTAAGTTTAATTTTGGACCCTTTGGACCTTAATGTAGACCAATTTGAAAACGGGACCAAAAGTTAAGAATCTACATACACA
The DNA here is from genome assembly GCA_019925275.1 of Mytilus edulis. Classification (NCBI taxonomy): domain Eukaryota; kingdom Metazoa; phylum Mollusca; class Bivalvia; order Mytilida; family Mytilidae; genus Mytilus; species Mytilus edulis. Next base: position 46,306,474 of record CM034360.1, on the reverse strand, counting down.
GTCATGACAGTTAGATTCGGCATATCAAAGAACCCCAATTATTCAATTTTGATGAAATCAAACAAAGTTTAATTTTGGACCTTTGGGCCCCTTATTATGTTGGGACCAAAACTCCCAAAATCAATACCAACCTTCCTTTTATGGTCATAAACCTTGTGTTTAAATTTCATAGATTTCTATTTACTTATACTAACGTTATGGTGCGAAAACCAAGAAAAATGCTTATTTGGGTCCCTTTTTGGCCCCTAATTCCTAAACTGTTGGGACCTAAACTCCCAAAATCAATACCAACCTTCCTTTTGTAGTCATTAACATTGTGTTTAAATTTCATTGATTTCTATTTACTTAAACTAAAGTTATTGTGCGAAAGCCAAGAATAATGCTTATTTGGGCCCTTTTTTGGCCCCTAATTCCTAAACTGTTGAAACCAAAACTCCCAAAATCAATCCCAACCGTTCTTTTGTGGTCATAAACCTTGTGTCAAAATTTCATAGATTTCTATTAACTTAAACTAAAGTTATAGTGCGAAAACCAAGAAAATGCTTATTTGGGCCCTTTTTGGCCCCTAATTCCTAAAATGTTGGGACCAAAACTCCCAAAATCAATACCAACCTTCCTTTTGTGGTCATAAACCTTGTGTTAAAATTTCATAGATTTCCATTCACTTTTACTAAAGTTAGAGTGCATAACTAAAAGTATTCGGACGACGACGACGACGATGACGACGACGCCAACGTGATAGCAATATACGACGAAAAATTTTTCAAATTTTGCGGTCGTATAAAAATGTCAGAATATTGGTCTTCGGACTAGTAGTTGAAAAAGTTTTTTGTGCAGACTGCTTCCCATTGGTCATGGTCAGTGTTATGCTATGGTGAAGACAGAAAAAAACAACACAAACAAAATCTATTGTATAACAAACCTGTTCAGCTGCCACTGTGTTGATAGATTTACATCGGAATAAGTTGTTAATGAATTTTGGAATAAATGTGCTGAAAAAGAGAGAAAAAGACATATATAAGCTACTGCAATTATTATGTTTAACATACTTTAATCCCAAATAACGAGGTACACAATTTCAGTTTAACATTTTGACATTACTGTTGATTCATTTATTTTCGTGGGTACCAATTTTCATGGATTGATGAAAACTTGCATATTCGTGGATTTTTAAATTCATGGTTTTTGAAAATTTTACATACATTCCTTTAGAAAATATGTAATTGTTGAACATTAAAATTGTTAATTCGAGGTTCCCCTGAACCTATGAATTCCATTAAAATTAGTATCCAAAGAATATTAAATAATCCACAGTATATGCTGTTCTGGATCACCACATGAGATATATGGACTCATAATTCATGTAAACTATTTTAGAGGACACTGATGACAGGGAATAAGTCAATACTTACCTGTTTTTAGATATACAATGGTCAATTCTTTAACACTAATTCAAATAAATGGAGAATGTGTTCATGAGATACAGCTGCCCATGCTGTAAATGTGCAAAAGTCAAAGTAACAATTCGATTTGATGATGTACAGAGGTACCGACAGATGAACAGACAGACAAGGGTAAACCTTTATGCCCCTTTTCCTAGCCAGGCAAGCATAAAAAAAAATGTAAGAAAATACAATATTTTTTTTCAAGCTTTCAAAAAAGGAAGAAAGCCAAGAATACAGAATTTCCCGGCAGTTTTGATGTGAGAACATTTTTTTTTACATTTTCCAACAATATATTTTACATGATTTGACTTACTTTACAAACTTTAGACAGAACTGAGTGAAGAATTTTCTAGATGAAGCTAAGTTATCTCTGATGATTGGTATATTTTGTTTCAAATGTGTAGTAACAGCAGACACATATCCACTCTGGTCCCCAACAGCTTCTACTGATGACCATGACATCTGAAAATAAAGAACCAGTACATGTAATAATTCTAAGATTATAATCCTTGGGAACCTAATGCTAATGGGTAAGGGTTCAATCCTTTGTTCTAGTTAGTATTTAGGTGATAATAAGGTAAAAGCAAGTTTTAGCATTTTGGTATACAAAAATAATGTGAATTTTTTTGTTTTAAGTTTTAGGTGTTGCTTATGTTCAGTTTTAGCATTATGGTAAGCATTAGTCACAGTAATAGTAAAACCTTTTTCACAAGAGATCTGCTATCCTGTTGATATTGTAAATTGTGAACAGGATAACCTATTAATCAAATGTTCATGACAAAATATATTCAAACACCATCACCTTATTCATAGCTAACACATTGGTTCACATTATTAGCATTTTACCATGTTTTTTTTTGTGTGTGTCGTAAAATGGTGGTTATGTATATATGTGTTGTTGATGTCTTTTTTGTGTTATTGAATTGTTGTCTTATATATGTATACTATATCTTTTGTTAGAAACTGTTTACTGAACATTTACTTTCTAATAGGTTACACAATATTAGTAGTCATAGTTGTTTGAACTGTTTACTATGTATTTACCTTACTCATGGCTGTAAGAGCAGGCTCACAAGCTGTTTCTAAGTCCTGTACAAGTAACTGTATACAACTTGATATCACACTGAAATAGTATAAACAATATTCTAAATCCTTGTTAATACAAATTTAATTGATTTTATCAATATCAATTAACTTGTTTAAAATTTTTTCATGTATAAATAGAAGGGGAACTATTTTAACTTAATTTTATACAATAAAATGGACCTATAGAATAACTAGAACTAGAGCTAGAAATAGGAATAGAAATAGAACTAGGAATAGGACTAAAACTAGGACTAGGACTAAAACTAGAATTAAAACTAAAACTAGAACTAGGACTTAAACTAGAATTAGAACTAGGACCACACCTAGAACTATAACTAGAACAAGAATTAGAATTAGAACTTAAATAAGAACTAGAACTTGATTTAGAATTAGAACTAGAGCTAGAACTAAAATGAGAACTAGAACTAGAACTCGGACTAGAATGAGAAATAGAATTGGGACTAGAAATAGAACTGGGACTATAAATGGAACTGGGACTAAAAATAGAACTGGGACTAGAAATAGAACTGGGACTAGAACTAGAATTAGAACTAGAACTAAGACTTGGAACTAAAACTAGGACTAGAACTAGGACAAGGACAAGGACTAGAACTTGAACTAGGACTAAAACTAGGACAAGAACTTGAACTAGTATGTAGGTTTTTTGAAGGAACAACTGTAACAGTATCTTATGTTTCAGGAAATGGTCATTCGCTCATGCTACATTTTTATGCTCATAAAGAAAAGCTTTTTAAGTTAGAACTAAAATTAGAACTAGGACTAAAACTAGATTTAGAACAAAAACTAGAACAAGGACTAGATCTAGAACTAGCACTAGAACTAGGACTAGAAATAAGAACTAGGATTAGATCTAGAACTAGGACTAGAACTAGCACTAGGACTAGAACTAGGATTAGAAATAAGAACTAGGATTAGAACTAGAACTAAAACTAGGACTAGGACTAGGACTAGAACTAGGACTTCATCGGTGACTATGACTAGAACTAGAACTAGGACTAGAGTTAGAACTAGGACTAGAACTAAAATTAGAACTAGAACTAGAACTCGGACTAGAATGAGAAATAGAATTGGGACTAGAAATAGAACTGGGACTATAAATGGAACTGGGACTAAAAATAGAACTGGGACTAGAAATAGAACTGGGACTAGAACTAGAATTAGAACTAGAACTAAGACTTGGAACTAAAACTAGGACTAGAACTAGGACAAGGACAAGGACTAGAACTTGAACTAGGACTAAAACTAGGACAAGAACTTGAACTAGTATGTAGGTTTTTTGAAGGAACAACTGTAACAGTATCTTATGTTTCAGGAAATGGTCATTCGCTCATGCTACATTTTTATGCTCATAAAGAAAAGCTTTTTAAGTTAGAACTAAAATTAGAACTAGGACTAAAACTAGATTTAGAACAAAAACTAGAACAAGGACTAGATCTAGAACTAGCACTAGAACTAGGACTAGAAATAAGAACTAGGATTAGATCTAGAACTAGGACTAGAACTAGCACTAGGACTAGAACTAGGATTAGAAATAAGAACTAGGATTAGAACTAGAACTAAAACTAGGACTAGGACTAGGACTAGAACTAGGACTTCATCGGTGACTATGACTAGAACTAGAACTAGGACTAGAGTTAGAACTAGGACTAGAACTAAAATTAGAACTAGAACTAGAACTCGGACTAGAATGAGAAATAGAATTGGGACTAGAAATAGAACTGGGACTATAAATGGAACTGGGACTAAAAATAGAACTGGGACTAGAAATAGAACTGGGACTAGAACTAGAATTAGAACTAGAACTAAGACTTGGAACTAAAACTAGGACTAGAACTAGGACAAGGACAAGGACTAGAACTTGAACTAGGACTAAAACTAGGACAAGAACTTGAACTAGTATGTAGGTTTTTTGAAGGAACAACTGTAACAGTATCTTATGTTTCAGGAAATGGTCATTCGCTCATGCTACATTTTTATGCTCATAAAGAAAAGCTATTAAAGTTAGAACTAAAATTAGAACTAGGACTAAAACTAGATTTAGAACAAAAACTAGAACAAGGACTAGATCTAGAACTAGCACTAGAACTAGGACTAGAAATAAGAACTAGGATTAGATCTAGAACTAGGACTAGAACTAGCACTAGGACTAGAACTAGCACTAGGACTAGAACTAGGACTAGAAATAAGAACTAGGATTAGAACTAGAACTAAAACTAGGACTAGGACTAGGACTAGAACTAGGACTTCATCGGTGACTATGACTAGAACTAGAACTAGGACTAGAGTTAGAACTAGGACTAGAACTAAAATTAGAACTAGGACTAAACTATAATTAGAACTAGAACTAAAACTAGAACAAGGACTAGATCTAGAACTAAAACTAGAACAAGGACTAGATCTAGAACTAGGACTAGAACTAGCACTAGGACTAAAACTAGGACTAGAACTAGGACTAGGACTAGGACTAGAAATAAGAACTAGAATTAGATCTAGAACTGGGACTAGAACTAGCACTAGGACTAGAAATAAGAACTAGGATTAGATCTAGAACTAGCACTAGGACTAGAACTAGGACTAGAAATAACAACTAGGATTAGATCTAGAACTAGTACTAGAACTAGCACTAGGAATAGAACTAGGACTAGAAATAAGAACTAGGATTAGATCTAAAACTAGGACTATAACTAGGACAAGGATTAGAACCAAGACGAGAACTAGGACTACGACTAGAACTAATATTAGGACTAGAACTAGGACTTGGACTAGACCTAGAAACAAAACTTGGAACTAAAACTAGGACTAGGACTAGAACTAGGTTAACCATTGACAACATTAATATATACTGCAATTGAAAAACACAACATAACATAAATTTAAAAATTCCTTCTGAAGGTTATATTATTACCTTTTCAATTCAAATGATAAAAGATAATATCTCTTTTTTCAAATAGTGTAACTGAGGAAGATTTTTTTTATTATTTAAGGCCACACCAATTGAATTTCTTGTTCTGCAGATTTTTCCCCAAAAAAAATATTGTGAGCGAGCAATTTGAAAATTTTGATACTACAAAATAAAATAAATTTACAAATTTTTGAGGCAAAGCTTGAAAAGTAAAGGCGAGCGATTTTGTTTTGTTTTGGTAAACATAAAATCATATGTTCTGACAAGGAATTAAATTGGTGTGGCCTAATATATAATAATTTAACATATCAATTTCAGAAATTCAAAATGGTGTCCAATTCCTCAGATATAACATATAATTTTTGGTTTTGACAGTAAACTTTAGCTAAATGGGTTCGTAAAAATTGTGCAAGAACATATAGGTCAATGCTAACATTTACATTTTTTTAAAGGTAGATGATATGAGGAAAAAAACGTTTGTTTGTTTTAAATTCATTTACAGTGACATACTTATGGAATGTATCTTGTTCTGGATTCAGGTCAATCTGACTGGTTAAACCTGGATCTACTTTCTCTTTCAGTTTCTCCTCCAGCTGTTGTGTAGTTTCCATACAATATTCAGCTGTACATAAGATGCTACAAATTCTACATTGTTCTTCCTCTGTAAACTTTGTTATCTCCCCTTCCTTGAGGATACTTTGTAATATACCAGAGGCTGAACTGGTACCTTCTTTGCTTTGTCTGAATAAGATGAAAAAACACAATAACTTGAATATCAGTGAAACTCAATGTACCACCAATGCTTACAACAAAAATTAAAATCATTCTTTTCATGACAGAAATTAAACCTTCAATACTTTGACTAATGGAAATGCAAGATAAAACAAGAATGTGTCCATAGTCCACTCACATTCATTTTTTACGTTCAGTTGACCGTGTACTTGGGGTTAAACTGTTATTTGGCATCAAAATTAGAAAGATCATAGCATAGGGAACACATGCACTAAGTTTCAAGTTGATTGAACTAATTTATCAGTCCCTTAAATTTGATCTTGATTTTGCAATATAATTAAAAGTATGACTCTATAATTAAGTCTATCACCATAAGACCTATTAAAAAGTACACAACAATGCTGTCTGCTTATTTAACTTAAATATGATTTCAGTATTTTTTGGCTTTCAAGATATAAAAGTAAAAAAAACCAAACTCAAAACTGAAAGAGCATAATCATATGGTAAAATCAAAAGCTCAAATACACCAAAGGAATGGATCACAACTGTCATCTATGAGCACTTAATGTTGAAGAAAAGTTGAAGAAAAGACAAATTATATATCTTACTTTGGTAAAGAATTAAGCAGAACTCTGTTGGAATATTCTTTGAGATATTTTTGGAATGTCCTTGTTAGGTCTATCATTGGTTGTCCATTACTCAGCTGTGAACACTGCACCATACATTTCTTATAAAATACAAACAAATCAGCACAGCTAGGTAATACATTGCTACTTTCCTCAGATTCTATGCGAGGTGTTCCGAACTGTCGGAGGTCTTCTAAGAATCTGTTTACTAACTCAGATAGATTCCTATAAATAATAAGAATATGACTTTAAATGAAGACAGATATATTATATGTTATTCAGGTCTCAGACAGGATATATACTGTGACATTCCTGGCTTAGAGTTTATATCCCCTGAGCCTTTCTGAGACCTGAATTACACATATATTACGGATTATCTCTGACTTAATGTTATTTTCCAGTGAAGGTATTTGTTGACAACACATATATATTGAAAAACGCAACCTGATAGGTTCGGCATACGTGAAGGATTTTCTAATTTGCTGTGAACATAATTTTATAGTGTATGTAATAATTTATAATAACACTTTTAACATTAAATTTAAATATTAAAAGTGTAAATTGCGTGTTTTTGTATCAAAAATGTATTATTGACTAAAGAACGTCATTATTTTTCCTCTGTGAGCCTCTGACAGTCTGATAACTTATGACTACGTCACATAGTAACCAGTGTTATGATGCGTTTTTGAGGTTCCAATTGGGGATAAAAACGTTGTATATACCCCAGCAGTTTCCTGAATATATACCGACATCTCTGTGTTGTTATCCAATCACAAACATTTGTAATCCGTAATATATATTGATACTGAATTATATTGTTTTATTGATATCAAATTATAGATAAAACTACTTTCAAAAATTGATGAGAAAAAGTATGAAATTTTGTATATAAAACTTTGTGCTTAGAAATACATCTACCTTTTATGCGATTTAAAAAAAAAATTTAACACTATGGTTGAAAATAAATATGTGAAGTTTGAAACTTGTTTACCTTTACTATAAATTGCAATCATCTTTAATAATTATATTACCTATCTTGTGAATCAATATAGATGTCTAGATGTGTCTCAAAACATTGGGATATAATGCCACCAAAAGGAGAGGATGTATTCTTTTCACTATCCTGTAAAAAACAAGTTAAAATTTTAAAAAAATAAAAAATTCAAGCATAGTAATGCTAAAAAGCATCTTTATCTGTAAATAAATCACATACTTTCTCTTTAAACAAAATTGAATTGTTATTTCAAGGAAAACACACCGATACACAACATTTTTTAAAGCATTTCATGTACCCTTTTTATAAATTTTAAGATCTATTTATTTCACTGCATAATTCTTTACATCAATTGTTAAGAAATAATAATTCTACAGTATTTTTTTAACCTTAAAAATATGTACATTCTATCACATCTTATAAACAAAATGTTGAATCTGAGTTTTAAGTATTTTTTTAAATGTATTGATGTATTCATTTTTAACTCAATTAAAAATATATGAATGTCAAATAAAGTTATTTTTTGTGCACTTTTATAATTTTTAAAAACAAAGTTAATTCCATTCGACAACAATTCATATTAAAATTGTATATTTCACCACATGTTGAAATATATAATAATATTTTGATAAAACAAACCTTATTGTCATCTGATTGTGTTTTCTCTTCATTCTCCATATCACTTTCAAATGGATTAGAAGATTCTTCCTCAAATGGATTAGATGTTGGCTGAGCAACACTCACTGATTTCTTTCCCTGTTCATCAGAATTTACATTACTTAAATTTTGTGCATAGTCATTGCTGAATACATTGCCATGGAAAAGATATCATTGAACAATTTTTTCTTACAATGAAAATTAACTGAACCCAGGAAAAAACGGGGTCGCCCCGATATTCCGACACCCCGTTAGTCCGACACCCCATTAGTCCGACACCCCACTAGTCCGACACCACGATAGTCCGACACTTTTAACATAGATTATGACATTATATATAACCATGCAAATGCTTAAAATACTGAACGGACGAAAACATAATTGCAAACTGCATTCGTGCATTAAAGAGATATAAATTCAAACACTCAAAAACATGCTCACAGATCTGTTCCTATAGCGTCTATTTGATGTTGGGATGTATGTTCCCGGCCACGTCCACTTGTATTTTTGTCCTTCTGATGAGTTAATTTCATCTGACTTGTATAGTTCGTTCTTATGTTGTACTGTTATACATTTGTACCACTGTCCAAGGTTTGCGGGGGGGGGGGGGGGGGGGCTTGCATGTTTAATCCCGCCACATTATGGCATGAATGTGCCTGTCAAGAGCCTGGAATTCAGTGGTTGTCGTTTTTTTATGTTTTACATTTTTTTTTTTCGTTCATTTGATGTTATAGATAAGGCCGTTAGTTTTCTCGGTTGAATTGTTTTACATTGTCATTTCGGGCCTTTTATAGCTGACTATGCGGTATAAACTTTGCTCATTGATAAAGGCCGTACGGTGACCTATAGTTGTAAATTTCTGTATCATTTTGGTCTCTTTTGGAGAGTTGTTTCATTGGCAATCATACCAAATCTTCTTTTTTTATGCCCACCTACGATAGTAGAGGGGCATTATGTTTTCTGGTCTGTGCGTTCGTTCGTTCGTTCGTCTGTCCTTCCGTCCGTTCGTCCCGCTTCAGGTTCAAGTTTTTGGTCAAGGTAGTTTTTGATGAAGTTGAAGTCCAAACAACTTGAAACTCAGTACATATGTGCCCTATGATATGATCTTTCTAATTCTAATTTCACGGTTCACTGAACATAGAAAAGGATAGTGCAAGTTTCAGGTTAAAGTTTTTGGTCAAGGTAGTTTTTGATGAAGTTGAAGTCGTGAAGTGCAATCAACTTGAAACTGTAGTATACATGTTCCCTGTGATATGATCTTTATAATTTAAATGCCAAATTAGAGTTTTTACCCCCAATTTCACGGTCCACTTAACACAGAAAATGAGAGTGCGAGTGGGGCATCCGAGTACTATGGACATATTCTTGTTTTTATATATTTTGTAGCGTTGTCGTTTTTGTATGGATTCGTGTTTGTCGATGTGTTATTTTGGTAGCGTAAATTACGTCAGGGAGCTACCATTTGATTTTTATGGGGGGGCTAGGATGAAATTTGAAAAAAATAGGCAGGACAGGAGTTTTGAGTAAAAAAAAAAGGCTGGATGAGACACTTTGCAAAAAAAAAGGCAGGATGTTAATTTAGGTAAAAAAAGTCAGGATAAACTAATAAAAAAAAAAGGCAGGACCGAATAGAGTGAAAAATAAAAAGGCAGGACATAGATTACAACTAAAAAAAAATGCAGGACAAAATTTTTCATCCTAGCCCCCCCATAAAAATCAAATGGTAGCTCCCTAAAATCCATACTCAAATGGCACAAAGAAAACAAACCAAAACACAAAGTTTCAAATAAAATCACTATGTAATCTGTTAAATGTATATCAGTTTGATATAACAAAACAGTTGAACAATAATCCTAATTCACTATAACACAATATTACTCTCAACACTTCTAACTAACAATCTATCTTTTCTCTTTCTCTATTCTCTCTCGCATCCCCTTATATACATGATTACAGGCGGTATCCCGACGGTTCCAGAGATAGGGTACCTGGCGGTTTTGTAGATACCGGGCGGTACCTCAATGGTTCTAAAGATTGGCTACCGGGTGGTACCTTGATAGTTTCAAAGATGGGGTTACCGGACGGTACCCCGGCGGTTCCAAAGATGGGGTACCGGGCGGTGAATTTAAATAATATAGATACCGTTCAAATAAATAAAAATACCAGGCATTGCCCTATAGAAATGTAATTTAACCCTTATATATTTAAAAGAAAGACATCTTACATAATAATAAATTATACAGTCAAACTAAAATCGGTACAATATATATATTTCGGCACGATTAAAACAACGTCATCACACAATTTTAGGGGAAACAAGCTCCATTATCGACAATCTCAGTTGACTTATAAATTCCTAAAAGGTGTAACTTCGCGTAATCTCAGTGATAATTAGATAGAACTGAAACTAGTCATCGTGATATATAACAACTCTTGGAAACTGAATTAAGATTATAAACAAACAAATAGGCTTAACCAAATTCAAATATTTATTGCCATATAAACTTGAAACAAAAAACGAAATAAGTATACAACTGATATGCATACACCATAATTTAAGTGCAAAACTAGTAAATAGTGTTTGTGGTCCGATGTCCTTATGCCGCTTGGATTACTTTTTAATGAAGGGCCCAAGTTTTATGCCAGAACAAATTTATAGTTTTACTGCAGCGCATAGAACAGCCTTATAGTGTACAGTGCTTGCAATATGCTTTTATATGGACTGATTTCTGATTTTAAAAGTTTTATTATGCAACTAAAACTGTGTTTTCAGGTCATTATTAAGAGTTTCATGTAACTAAATCTATTATTTATATGCACTTAAATGTAATATTGGTTAAGATGAAATGTTTTATTTTTTGTGCGAATGAAATATGGTTTGTGGAGATTATTTTGACGTGTAAATTAAATGCTCTTCGTCGACAAAGCATAGTATCAACCCCAATTTACAAGTTATATTGATGAGAAGTGAAACCTGATTGATCTGTGAGGTATGAACACAACTGGTGATAGTTTTTAATAGAAAATATGCTTGTATAAGTACGTCCGTAATATGTTGTTAATAAGGAACATGCATACAATTCTTGTAATGCATTAGCGTGCAGTATGGCCAATAAGACGACCCGTGTATCTAGTTATCATGATTATATTATGCATGATTTTTACTGATATATATTTGTCAAGAAGTTTGACAACAAAGAAAGGTTGTATGCTCTTTGGTTTGGTGGTTGTGTCTTTGACATATTCCCCATTTCCATTATATTTAAAACAAATATGCTCTTGAAATTTCATTGATTATATTAATGTACCGTCTAGCGGGTAATTTTCGTCGTCTGTGTGTGAATTTTTATGCAAAAATCATAATTATAGTTTTTGACATACTCTTAAATAAAATTTTGAATTATCACCAAAAAGTATACAGATCTTTACATTAATATAACTTAGAAGTGTATAAAGTTATTAGGGGTAATCATAAATTATTTTTGAGATACGGCACGACATGTTAGAGCCCCTCCCCCTTTTTTACAAAATATTAAATAAATCCAAACATTATTTTGAATCATCACCAAAATGTATATAGATCTTTAAATTGATATAACTTAGAATTGTGTAAAGTTTTAAACCATTATCATAAATCGTTTTTGAGATACGACGTGACATGTGAGCACCCCTCCCCCTTTTTCTTTTACAAAATAATCTGACATCACCAAAAAGTATATAGATCTTTAGATTAATAAAACTAAGAAGTGTGTTAACTTTTAAGCAATAATCATAAATGGCTTTTGAGATACGGCGCGACATGTGAAAAAAAAAATGACACCCCTGTTATACTTACAAAGTCCCGTAACTCAAAAAGTTTTAATCTTATTTTCATCAAAAAGTATACAGAACGTTTGACCATCACAAGAAACAACTATGTTAAGTTTTACGAAATTTGGATGAGTCGTTGTTACGTTTCGATATATTTACGCCGGACATACAACTGGACAAACGGACAGACGGACATTTGTATACCATAATACGTCCAGTAAAAATTTTGACAGGCGTATTAAAACAAACACAGAACTGCCAAACATTATTTCCAATATTTGAACCTGCATTTATTTTGTTGATATGTTGATACCTGGCCTAGTTACATTGTAGATGCTTTTTGTAATAATATACATGTACGTGTTTTTTCTTTCTTGGTTCCGTGAAACTACTATCATTGCACATTCGAATACCGATAACAAGTAAGAATATACCGATCTTCTAATGAGACTTTCGTTGTAGTGTTGTTTATATTCTTCCAGATCAACTACAAATGTAGTTACATTGCAGGTTGTGAGTGCGAGTTTTTGTTCAAAACAACTTTTTTTTTCCTTAATATTCAAATTGAGTATGGAAATGTGTCAAAGAGACAACAATCCGACCAACGAACAGACAACGGCCGAAGGCCCCTTATTGTTCTTCCATGCAGCGAGAAACTGACGCCCACACCTGGAGGTGTGTTTCAGCTGGCTCCTAAACAAAAATGTATAGGGATGGATTAATTGAACATTTGTATTGCCCTTTTTTTTGTATACTTACAAGTTGATTTTTTTGTTGCCTTTGATACATATACTCTAGGGATACCCCTTGATCTAAGTTGCAAAGTTCCTGAATTTGTGTTCACTTTTATTTGAAATACAATAGATCTATATAATAGGACAAACAAATAAGAAAAAACTCAATGAATGTATATCTTTAATCAACAATATCGAATCAATTCATTTACCAATAAATGAGTTAAAGATGAAGATTGTTGTTTGCATCTCCCGTAATGGAGGGGTGAGGGGTAAGAAATTCCGTTCGGATAGCGGGTTATTTGACAAGTTAATTGATGTGGAAAGTATGTGTTCACAGTTTCGGTATGCAAGTTATCTTATGTTGTTCCTCATAAAGATAAACATTTTTTATATTTACATAATAGTACTATCGATGTGTCCCTGCAGATTGCTCTCTAAAAACTGGTCCAACACTAGGTTCACAAATTAGTACATTTCTGTTTAACAGCTTACTACTATTGGTCGGGATTAATTGTAATTGTCGGACTATTGGGGTGTCGGACTAATGGGGCGTCGGACTAATAGGGTGTCGGACCAATGGGGTGTCGGACTAGTGGGGTGTCGGACTAATAGGGTGTCGGACTAACGGGGTGTCGGAACATCGGGGCTGCCCCGGAAAAAACACTATTCAATAATTTGATGTAAAATTCGAAATTAAATATGTTATATATGTATTCTATAGAGGGGTTCACACTTCAAACTTATTTAATTCTACAATAGTGAGTGTGATATTTTGGTAATCCTCTTTATAGATATAGGAAGACGTGGTGTGAGACTGTGAGTGCCAATGAGACAACTCTCCATCCAAATAACAATTTAAAAAAAGTAAACCATTATAGGTCAATGTACGGCCTTCAACACGGAGCCGTGGCTCACACTGAACAACAAGCTATAAAGGGCCCCAAAATTACTAGTGTAAAACCATTCAAACGGTAAAATGCCTGTCTATTGTCAAAGAGAATATCTTTTGCTGTTTTATCTGGTTTGCTGTCTTAAAGACATATATATTTCCCTTAATTGTTGGGGTATATGCCAATGAGACAGTAAAGTATACCCTAAGTTGCTAGTCGATTTTGTCAAAAAATTAAATGAATAATCTGTACAATAAAAATTAAATAGCATTAAGTATGAAATCTATTCCAATGTGTAAATCAACATTATAAAATCACATCTCAAATATCAAATAATTCCTTAGTATTGATGCTGATCAATATGTGCCAAAATCTACAGACAAAACAAAGGGAGGAATAGATAGATAAATGGCAAGACCAGGTAATTGCAGTTTAACTACCATGATATGTGGGTGTATAATATTCAAACCTATACATGTACTGTTCAAACTATTGACAATAGTAGCAGTAAATGTATACCTGAAACTCTTGCAATGTAACACCAGTAAACCTTTTGGCCAGCAAGGTTTCAAAGTTTGTTGTCCTTTGTATGGCAAACAATAGCAACTTTACATCTATCTCAACCTTTCTCTTTGTCATAATCTTTGAAAGCTCTTTTCTAGAAATAAAAATAAATGAATTTTAATTTTGAATTGGTCTGAGTTTTAAGAAGCAACCTATATGTCATGCATAATCAAGCCCAATACGAAAAATGCTACAGTTGCGAAAGTCTGATATCCACAATAATATGTAAACACATCAATGTATAGATTTTTTTATATCTTTATTTGAATGCCCCAAAAACTCTTACCAGCATTTTAATTTCTTAGTACATATTGTATAAGCTTTTAAAAGAAATAAACTTACAAGCCTGAAATCACTCTTACATACTTTTTTTTACATCTAAAAGACTTGGGAGTCCCCTGTTCAATTGAATTCTATTGGTGTGACAAAACTTACTGTCCTGTCCCATAGGGCTTGTGTTTAGTTGTTTATCATTTGTAGCACTTGTATAAAACTTTACCTGGTTAAATCACAAAATTCCACACATATTCTTTCACTAACTTCCCAGTCTGATGGAAACAAATGACCAAACTTTTCTTCAAAGTCCACCAATGTTCTCTTTATCCATGCATATCTTCTGTCTATCTTGTCTAACCAGGCCACCTAAAATAACAATAAAACTATGTTAACATCTTTAATCAATTTAGCTACTATTGTATGATATAAAATTTCTCCATGTTTTCTTTGAATACTTCCATGAATCTTTAAGGATATAAATGAAATACATATTATTATGCTTTGGATTGTTACTATAGTAACTCATAAAGAGAAGAAACTTATTTTTTTAAAGTACATTGTTTTATTTTGTATTTGATTATCTTTTGTGTTTACAACAGATCTTTCTATTTTCCGTTAAGTTCACTTATGACTTGTGTAAACTTTTAAATTAGTGAAACGGCAACTATAATGCAGTTGAAGCATCATTTAACTTTGCTTCTAATGTTTCATTGGTTTCAGAAGCGAAAATTTTGAAAAACATTTAATGAGTTTGATGCCAACTGATGGAAATGCAGTCTAGTTCAAAATACTTACATCTTGATTTTCTCCAAATAGTACCAGGTATTCTGACAGCTGAAGTTTGACAAACCAGTTCAGGAGATCTTTCTTTACTCTTGGGTCTAATACACTAACTACAAGGCAGGCTTCCTTTAACTGTCTCTGATTTCCTGGACCATACTGCAATAAATGTACTGGGTAAGAACAAAATCAGCATTGATTTAAAAGAGATGAAGTCACTAACATTTAGATTTGATTACCTGTTATTTGTTTAATGTTCTCTAACTAAGGGTTTAGAAATTGTAATTTTAAAGTTTGAAATTACATATCATTAGGCAATGGTTCACAATCTGACAACTACATGTAGGTCCAAAATGTGTTTCATCTTCATACATCAATATTGTTTGTAAAAAGACACTGGAAAATTAAAAAAATATTTGGTAGCCATTAAGTTGTTGAAATTTTTAAACATATTGAAATATAACAATACTATAATTTTATGAAAAATCAGTAGGTATATTTCGCATTATTATCTTTTTCAAGTACTTTTTTCAGTGCACTTTTTCTTGTTGTTTGGTTATTTGGTTTAAAATCTTATCCATTTTAAAAACAGTGTATTTCTTAAAATATTTTCTAATAAAATACATTTTTAATTCTTAATAAAATATACCTTAGCTCCCGCTCCCTGAAATGCCTCTTCAAAATCAGCTTGTATTTGTGTTCCTAGTTCACCTTGTATCTGTTTTACTCTGTCAATAAAAATCAGGATTTAGTGTAATTATGGATACAACTTATAGGGTATACACCCAACCCCAACAATATAAATATCTTTAAATTTAGACATGGATCTATACACTAAATCAAGCTCTACATAGTGTATCCATATAAACTAACTTATTTTTTCATACCCCTCTTGACTATATTACTTAAAACTACATGTACATTGATAAAAAGGCAAAAGCTAAGACTTAAAATATTTCAGTTATTCTAATTAAAATTATCATTAAAAATCTATATTTCTTACTTATGATGGACTTATATTAGTGAATTATCTATCAAATTAAATTCATTGGATTGTAACACATCTTTCGTTTCTTACGAAACAAATGTATGTGCATGAGATGCACAAATGGAGGAATAAATTGAGATCAGTCAGGCCAACACTATAAAAACTACCAAATTTGCTGCATCCAGAAGAGAAGAGCCTATTTTCTTCTAACTGACTGTTACCTGTTGGTCCAGTACATATATACATTCAAATTGTATATCTATAATTCTATACATGTATGTTCTCATCATCTACCACTGGATGTTAAGAATGATGATGCAATTATAACTTCATCCAACTTTACTTCCATTGTAAAATATATCTTAAAAGCTAAATATCTTTAGTGTTAAATTACCTGTCATACAATTTTAATGGAATAGCACTAATATCTTTAGGGATGAATTACCTGTCAGACAGTTGTTTGATCTGAGGAATAGACATGTATCTGTCAAAATGTTCCTGGACATTGAGAACACCTTGTAAAAGATTAGCTACTTCTCCATATTGTCTTCTCTTGGTTAGTAATCTGTAATTAATGTACATGTATCTTGAATATAACTGAAACACATTTGAAGGCATAACTTCATAAGGTGGCAATCAAACACCACTAGATAAATAGAAAGACTTTTTGAGAAAAATCATCCACCTTTACAAACTCTTAGTACATCAAACATTAAGAATGACTGTTGTCCTTTTTTGGCCTCAATATAAAAATGCCCCAAAATACTTCACACCAAAATTTATGATAAAAGGAACTTGTCCTTTATAAATAATCAGTGATTCTTTAATGGGGATTTCCTGTTTGTTGCCTCCTGTGGATATATGAATTTGTGCAGTAATGTCTCAGATTTTAATAAGCCAACTTTGCCAAAATTTATTTTCACAGTTGTATTACTTTTTTGATGTTGTTGTTTGCACAAATCTGTTGGTTTACAACAAAGCAATGTTTAGTATGGTGTTCATTATCACTGAACCAGTATATATTGGTTTAGGGGCCAGCTGAAGGACGCCTCCGGGTGCGAGAATTTCTTGTTGCATTGAAGACCTGTTGGTGACCTTCTGCTGTTGTCTGCTCTATGGTCGGGTTGTTGTCTTTTTGGCACATTCCCCATTTCCATTCTCAATTTTAATGTTGAGGATATAGACAATAAAGAATTTAGAATGAAATAAATGTCTAATTATTAAAATAGTAGAACACTATTTCTATTACAAATTAAGAAGAGTGATACTTACGTCAGAGAATCAACCCCTCCTACTAACATATGTAAATGATTTAGTGTTGTTATTGATGATGTCAAATTTTTCTTTGCATGGTCAAGTTGTTTGATATCTCTTGTAATTTCTTTAACCTAAAACAAAAACACAAAATAATAAACTGGTATAAAAAACAAATGAAAAAAGTTAAAATGTATAAACAGAATTAACATGATTAATTATGAATCCAACACAGTTCTTTTCCAAATTTACTAAACACATTTCCTTGAAAGGACACTAATTTGTCTTATATAAAGTTGAATCTTTAACATATGGAAGCATGAAGTAAAAACTTTGAACTTAATATATATAAAGGACGAGTTTTGTTCCACTTACTTGAGAGTATCATTTCATTATTTACATAAGCAACCCAAACTATGGGAATATTTGGAGTATTCTTGGAATATGAAACACGTCAATAATTAATAAAGTAGCAGAAAATAAATTAAGTAAAAAATGCAGGTTTCATTTATGGTTTATTTTCCTTTACTTTATTTATTGTTATAGATATAAGAAGATGTTATGTATAGTTAAGAATTAAAGTTTTGAAATACATGTATAAAATTGAAAATATTTGTGAAAGTCTAGTTATAAGTTTGTGAGATCAAATCATTGTAATAAATCCTCCTCACCATTTCTTCTGATTTTTCAGCTTTATCTTTGATGTCTTTTATCTTGGCAAACAATTCCTGTATTGCTTTCTGTGCCTCTTCCAATGACTGCCTCCCACTTTCTCCAACATTGGTCTGACCTCTTACAACTAAACGGATATCATCATCAAGGCTCCTAAAACATGGTAGAAGAAATATTTGTTTCGCTAATAACTGAAACACATTTAGCAAGAATGTGTCCAAAGTACACGGATGCCCCACTTGCACTGTCATTTTCCATGTTGAATGGACCGTGATTTGGCATTAAAATTAGAAAAATCATACCAAGGGGAACATGTGCACTAAGTTTCAAGTTGATTGGTATTCAACTTCATCAAAAACTACCTTGACCAAAAACTTTAACCTGAAACTCCCACTTTCATTTTCTATGTTCATTGGACTGTGAAATTGGGGTCAAAAGTCTAAATTAGCTTTAAAATTAGAAAGATCATATCATAAGCAACAAGTGTACTAAGTTTCAAGTTGATTGGACTTCAGCTTCATCAAAAACTACCTTTTACCAAAAACTTCAACCTGAAGCTGGACAGATGGACGAACGGACGCACAGACCAGAAAACATAATGCCCCTCTACTATCATAGATGGGGCATAAAAATGATTTTTTTAACATGGAACTGAGTCTACTGACAGTCAAAATAAATACATGAAGACAAGAAATGCCTTGTTTACAAATTTCATTGACCATATTATGTTATAAATTTTTACATATACAAACCTTAATTTGAAAAAAATAACTACAAGCATAATATAACAAGAGCTTACCTGCAATTTTTTTTGTAGTAATAAACCATTATGTAAGACGTTTCAGCCATTGGCTTCTTTTTCTTTTATAGTAACTACATGGCAGCCTTTTTGTGATCAGTGCAATAAAATAATCTCTCAAAACCAATTTTTTTTTAAAGTATTTATTTCATTTTTCAGCCACAACCATGAAAACTGACCAGTGAAAAAAAACTTCTAGATTAGATTTACAAATATATATGACAGAACTTTAAAAAAAAGTTTACAGATTTAAACTAGAGGCTCTAAAGAGTCTGTATCGCTCACCTTTTATTTGTTTATGACTTTATGCGCATATCATAAAAGAATAAAAATTTACAAAATTTATGAAAAATGTTAAAAAATTTACTAGAAAGGGCAATAACTACTTAAGGGGTTAATTGACCATTTTGATCATGTCAACTTATTAGTAGGTCTTACTTTGCTGTACAATATTGCTGTTTACAGTTTATCTCTATCTATAAAAATATTCATAATCAAGATAATAACCAAAAGCTCCAAATTTTTCTGAAAATTACCAATTCTGGGGCAGCAACCCAACAATGGGTTGCCTGATTGGTCTGAAAATTTCAGGGCATATAGACTTTGACCTAACATACAAGTTTATCCTCGTCAGATTTGCTTTAAATGCTTTGGTTTCTGAGATTTTAGCACCAAAACTGCATTTTACCCTATGTACTACTTTTAACCATGTCAGCCATCTTGGTTCGCAGGCAGGGTCATCTGACACATTTTTTAAACTAGATACCCTAATGATTGTGGACAAGTTTGGTTAAATTTGTCTTAGTAGTTTCAGAGGAGAAGATTTTTGTACAAGATAACAAAAATTGACTATAAAGGACAATAACTCCTTAAGGGGTCAACTGACCATTTTGGTCATGCTGACTTTTTTGTAGATTTTACTTTGCTGAACATTATTGCTGCTTACAGTTTATCTCTATCTACATTGTATAATAGTATTCAACCAAAACAGGCAAAATTTCCTTAAAATTACCAATTCTGGGGCAGCAACCCAACAAAGGGTTGTTCGATCCATCTGAAAATTTCAGGGCAGATAGATCTTGACCTGATAAACAATTTCAACCCATGTCAGATTTGCTCTTATTGCTTAACCCCTATGTTCTATTTTTAGCCATGGTGGCCATCTTGGTTGGTTGGCCTGGTCACTGGACACATTTTTAAAACTCGATACCCCAATGATGATTGTAGCCAAGTTTGGTTAAATTTGTCTCAGTAGTTTCAGAGGAGAAGATTTTTGTAAAAGTTAACAACTACGACGATGGAGGACAGACGATGGACGCCAAGTGATGAGAAAAGCTCACTTGGCCCAATGTTTTCTGATTTTGTACAGTAATGAAAGTGTATTGTATTGTATAGAATAGAATATTTTTTAGAATAAAAAAAAAAAAAATATTCTATTATACATATTATACCTGATTTTATATCTGATCTTGCCAACAACATCATCAATATTAGCCAGGGACTGCTCAGTTGGAAACAGTGTGTTGATATAGTCTATTGGATTAAAATCTGCCCTGTCTAATGGATCATCACTTGGCAATACCTACAAAACAATATACATTGTATGCTGACATATTTACAAAATGTAAATGACTAATTACCAGTATTGTTATTGTTCACATGATACATCAACCAAAAACTATTAACGAGTCAGTTTGAGTACAGAAAAGAATTAAATAACTTTTTTTATGATTCAAGCAATTACTAGACATGCTAGAACCACGACTTTAGAAAATACTCTTTTCCGGATTTTATAGTCATCTCCTGTCCTTATACTAATCCAGTTTTTACGTCATACGGAAACATTAGATAGTGTTTTTTGACATAAGAAAATTCTAAATACATGTACATGTACCTAAAAACATTTGACAGAACATGCTTTCAAAATTTGAGTACACACGTGATTGAATACACCTTATCGCTATTCGTCCGCAATTACTGGATATCACACAGGCTACTGTAAAATTTTGACGTCATAAAACAAAATTTCTAATGCAACAACGTTTGTAACGTTCATTTTGATTGGATAACGTCACTTTCTTACATGGCATCAATTGACAATTGATGCTATGGGACGTACGCACAAGCGCAGACGGCATATGACAGATTTTAAATACATGTTTTAACGTTGTTTTCTGTCAGTTTCATTAGAATGGCGATAACAATATTTTATTTTAAGCTCTGACGGCATCAATTTGGGATTTGATGGTCGCAAATACCCGTTTACTGTCTCCTCTAACGGGTCGCCAGTAAACTTAATTTGCGACCATCAAATCCCCAATTGATGCCGTCGGAACTTAAAATACAATACAGTTATCTCTTAAATCTGACGCCACAATGGAAAAGTGATTGTTGTATGCGTCAAAAGTTCAAGCGGCTGGGTCAGCCGGGATTAGCAATAAGGTGTATAAAAACTCGACAGTGAAAGCCATAAGCTGTGAAAACACATCAGACGAGGATATGACCCGACGATATTTGGACTAGGAATAACCCACTTTTCCTGACTTGTGCCCAACATTGCCCAACATGTTTATTGTTGATCAATGGGAATAGGCCCTAGGGAAGATCATATATTTTTTTAAATTCCAATCAACCCATGGGACTTTTTAAATTGTGACTGGTTTCAATATCAAATCAGTTTTTGTCTACTTAAAACTGAATAGTAATTCTACATTATATGATATATATATCTGACAGTTGTTACTGTGAGTGTGAGGTCAAAAGATGGTTCAGCAAAATGAAACAGGATCGAATTATGTTACGTTGCTATCAGACCTGATCTATTGCTTCCTGGATTTCTGGTGAAAATGTTTGAGGAATGGATGCATTCAGTAAATCTTCATATATAAAGTCTTCATCATCAGCTACAGCAGCCATCCCAAGTGGTTGTGATTTGTCAACAAACTTAAGGGAAGCAACTCCGATTCTACTTCCGCTAAAATGTATGAATATAGACAATCTAATCTTGATAGAATTAAGCAAGGAATTTAATTATTTTTTATGTTTCTATGCATCATACATACATTTTGAGGACTTTCAATTAATTTTATTTTATTTTAAAAAATAAAACCGTACATTTCTAGTATTCGAGTGCAGAATTATATTTTTTGCGTACCAAATAAAGGGAAACCGGAAAGATGTTGTACGGTCACTAAAACACGTGTAGTGCAATAGAAAATTAAAATGGGGAAAAGGAAAGGAGGATTTAACTGGAAAGCACGGCAACAAAATGACACAGTTGTAGATCGATCTGGTGAAAAGAAAGTAAGCTACTATGAAATTTAGTAGACTAAACGAGAGTGTAATTCCAAGACAGGTTTTAAATAGTAATAATGAGTCTATGAATATGACTGTTGACAAGATACTGAGATTCTCAGATAGACCCTATCCTGTAAATTATCGGTATACAGATTTTCTGTCTACATTTATAGATGACAGGTTCTAAAATCAGATTTTAAATACATGGTAATTACGATGACAATCCATTCTAAATCACTCTCAGTTCTATTTGCATCTACAATATGTATCTATCGCATCTAAATATATTCTGCCAATCAAGACAAACCACTTGGAACCCGGAGTACGGTATATAAAAAAGTTAGTATATACATTGAATATCGTCCACCAGTATTTTCATGAAATCCTAGTCTGAGATTGACGTCCAATGGCTGTTTTGCCAAACAAGCTGCCGTGTGACATCAGAGCTCGTCCCATATCAAAAAGTGGATATTTGCCTGTCCAAAATGGATGCCCTGCTTAGTTGCTTCTAAGGATGACTGACGGCCTTGGAATTATATAAATGAAGAGATAAATAAAAAATGGACAGATTGAAGCCCGATTTATATAACTCCAGGGCCGTCAGTCGTAGAAGCAACCATACCTGTCAACCTCTGAAAATGAAAAGTCAGGTCATGACCTGCATTGAGAAAAAAAAATCTCAGGTCATAACGCGTACGACATTTTGCGGGCTCAATTGAAGAACAAAAATATGTTTACATATAATTTATATAGTCAATATGTATATGAAACAGTTAGAACATGTATACAAGTTTATTTCAGACTATTGTTATATTCCATAGTAGCAGACTTGGCATTCTTTAAAAGAACTGCACTTGGTTTCAGTTCATAGCAATGCAAATGTGTATTCATTTTACAAGAAAGACTGAGCAAACAGTGTATCCTTATTAAGATCAGCCCTAAACTCTGTAGCTATTTTCTTTACTAAAGAAAATGCCCTCTCACTGTCTGCATTGCTGTTTGGCAAAACCAGTAATGTTTTAGCAAGTTTTGACAAAACAAAAAATCTTGGCTTGTTAAGAAAAATGTCATGCAACTTGGACATTTCTCCCCAAAATGTACCAATGTCAGTTTCAGGGGAAGTGCAAAGTGGAAGTTCATCTAATGGGGTCAACTGATAGTCACTGAACTCATCTTGTAGCTGTGTTGTCTCTTCATATCGTTACGTAGCTCAGGTAAACAGTCCTACATTTTGACTTTTGGTTACATTGAAAAAGACCGATAAAACCGAAGGTCGTATTACTTCTAAATACCGGAAACAATTCCGGTCAGAAATCCGGGTGAAACGGGTAATGTTAGAAATTCCCGGGACCCGCCGGGTAAAGAAAAACTCCCGGGTGAGAGGTGAAAATAACGGGTGTCACCCGCAAAAAACGGGTGAGTTGACAGGTATGAGCAACGAAGCAGCGCATCCATTTTGGACGGGCAAATATCCACTTTTTCATATGGGACTAGCTCTGACGTCCCAAGACCCCAGCTTGTCTGCCAAAATAGCCGTTGGACGTCAGAGTAATCTCAATACCAATTCATTTTTAATAATTGTTTGAAATGAAAAAAAACGTTACCTGATGACAGCATTTCTTTGTTTACATTGAATATGATGTGATAACTTAAATAACGACACAACTAAAATCCCTAACAACAGAACCAAAATTGGAAACATTCTTCGGGTACTTCCGTTTCTTTTAAAAAAAAAAAATTCATGCAGACTTCGTCCCCTTTCACCGGTAATGCCTGCCTCATATTATTGTAAAATTGCAATTTAGATATTTGAAGAGGTGATCTTACTACACTATAGAAATTAATCCTGCACCAAATTGATCTGTCCTAAGTCAATCTCATGAGTCATGTGAATCTTTCCAAATATCATGAATATTTAAGGTTCATAACAAATAGTATCAGGTTTGCCCCTAGGCCCAATTTTTATTCAAATTCCAGCTAGTCATGTTAATTATTACATGTAGATATTTTTTATAATGTATCCAAAAAAAAAATGTTTTGAACCAATGGAGAAAAATTATTTTTATAGCTATACACTAACTTAAACATAATTGAAGCACAAAAAAAAATCAACATGAAAATCTTACTTTATTTAACAAATATTTAAACACAATGAAAAAGAGATATTTACAGCAAAAAGTACACTAATCGAAACATAATTTAAGATTTATTCAGCACAAAAAAAATCTTTGTGAGACTCTTACTTTATTTTGAAACAATGGAAAAAAATATAGCAATACATATTAAACCAACATAACCAAAACATGATTAAGGAATCTGATGTACAGTAGTTGTCGTTTGTTTATGTAATTTATACGTGTTTCTCATGTCTCGTTTTTTTAATTCTATATAGATTAGACTGTTGGTTTTCCCGTTTGAATGGTTTTACACTAGTCATTTTGGGGTCCTTTATAGCTTGTTGTTCGGTGTGAGCCAATGCTCTGTGTTGAAGGCCGTACATTGACCTATAATGGTTTTTTTAAATTGTTATTTGGATGGAGAGTTGTCTCATTAGCACTCACACCACATCTTCCTATACATTTGTATCTATTAAGATTTATTCAATAAAAAAACATCAGAATCTAATTGTACTTCGGAACAATGACAAAAAAATATAGTGCTCAGTACATTAACGTAAACCTGATCAAGATTTATTCAATACAAAAAAATGTCAAAATCTAACTTTATTTTTGAGACAATGAAAACAAAAATTTATAGCAATACACTTACCAAAACTTGATTACAAAACTATTAAACACAAGACCAATGAAAAGGATGCGAACATTGCAGTATTTTCACCTAAAAAAATACTCTGTGTACAGACTCACCTGTATAGTAAGATAGTTTTGAAAGTTTTAAGGCCGGCCATCCACTATATATATATAAGTTAAATGTACTCTGTGTACAGACTCACCTGTATAGTAAGATAGTTTTGAAAGTTTTAAGGCCGGCCATCCACTATATATATATAAGTTAAATGTATTTTGCACAATCCACAGATCGTGCGGTTTAAAGTTTTGATTGTTCGTGTATTGCTAGCTTAACATTCGGTGGCAAATATGTAGGACTCAAATCTATGGTGGGTTCCAAATCTATGGCATATTCCTAATCTATGGTAAATATGAGGTCATGCCATTCCAAATCTATGGCAGATTTCTTTAAATCCTAATCTATGGCAAGTTTTGTAATTTCCTAATCTACAAATGATCTATAGCAGATTTTTGTTGTTTCCAAATCTATGGCAAATTTTTGTGCAAATGGGAAACAATGCAGGACATTTTCGGCCAATGACTTGTCTTTTGCACATGGAAATATACGGCAATGGGAGCATGTCGTTTTTTTTATGAACACATGTGATATAAACATTCCATAATGGGCAACCAAATCATGATGGCAACCAAAAAAATCATAAATGATGAAATTATATACCTTAAAACAGAATTAAAGATTGAAACTATTTGTCCCATAAACAAGATTTTGTTATCTATGCATGGTACCTGTTTAACCCATTCATGAAACCAACTAGTAATTCCTTTAACAAAGAAGAAGGCATTTTTTTTTCTTCTTTAAAAGATAAATAAAAAAGAATGGCTGGAATTTTCAAATAATATTTATTTCATCGTTTATAATACATATTTTTTTTCTTTCATTATTTTGATGATGATTTAAAATGATGTGCTCTGTAAAATGTTTTTTTTAATCTGTGCATGGTACCTGTTTAACCCATAATGATTTATTAAACCAACATAAAAAGTCCTTTAACAAACAAAAAGGCTATTTAAAAAAATAAAAATATATGAAAGTAACAAATAAAAATAAACAGTTTGAATTCTCAAATAATATTTATTTCAGCGATATCGTTCATTTGATGACTATTTAAATGAAGTTTGTATCCGGTAATTTTATCTTCTACTTTATAAACTGTGCCAGCCGTAGACAGTAAACTACTACTAAAAGTCCTTTCAGTCTAAAATATGCAGTACTGAAAATAGCGTAGCTCTTATTCATCGCAGGCTACGGCTGGCACAGTTTATAAAGTAGAAGATAAAATTACTGGATACAAACTTCATTTAAATAGTCATCAAATGAAAAAGATTTATTAACGATATCACTGAAAAAAATATTATTTGAGAATTCAAACTGTTTATTTTTATTTGTTACTTTCATATATTTTTTTTTTGAAACAGCGTTTTTATTGTTAAAGGACTTTTTATGTTGGTTTAATAAATCATTTTGTCCCTCTTCCGAATAATACCTTCATCTTGAATGATGTTAAAATCTATGGGTTCCACATAGTTTGCGGCGGCGAAGATGTAATATGGTGGTATTCAAATGAATTGTGACGTTATATAATACTCTTTCCCCCAGATCTACCATAGATGTGGAGAAAACAAAAATCTGCCATAGATTTGAGTTGTTTGGCGTTTGTAATGTCACATTTACCATAGATTAGGAATCTGCCATAGATTTTGAACCCGCCATAGGTTTGAGTCCTACAAATATATTATGCATATCCCATCAATGAGTTGTTGCAAATTAATTTTGTAACATTTATCCTGAATCTTGAGGTACTGTCTCCTCGAACCACTGCTTTAAAAAGTGGGGGTACACTGTTTTACCTTTGTCCGTCAGTCCATCTATTCATCTGTCAGTCTGTCCTTCCTATGAAAACTTATTCTTAGGAACTACAATACAAGGATTTCTGAATTTGGTTTCAGGGTTAATATAAGTCAGCTACATGTATAACATGTGATGCGATTTCAGACTCATCACTCAAAATTCCTGTTTACGTAAATATTTTGGAAGGGGTATCATCAGTGAGCAGTAGCTTGCAGTTTCACTTGTTTTATACATGTTATATCTGCTTTAAAATTTTGTTATTTTTGCTTTTTTATAGATAAAACTTGATCCAGAAATAGAAGCATCAATAAAGGATGATGAAAGCAATATATTGGTTCTTCCTTCAGAGAAACGTAAATCAAAAACTCTCATCCAGACAACAAAGAAAGTTAAACAGCTGTCGAAAAAAGAAGAAAAAGGTTGCAACAAGTGCTGGAGAGAAAGAAGAAGAAAACTCATGTAAGTCAAATACAAGTATTAAATTAGAAACATGAATTAAAAGAATGTTTTTTGTACATATATCAATAATCAGCAACCCAATGAGAAGAAACTAAAAGGTATGTAGATCAATCTAATTAAAAAACCGATCTCTCATCGCTCCTGTTTCCGATATGTCGCGTGGGAGATCTAACGAAACCGGCTTTGAGGTCACATGTGAGTGAACTAAAAGTCATGAATTTATAAAGATATGCAAATGAGTTGACGACCTATTAATAAGCAAATCAAAAAAGTTTATGAATTATTTTGACTGACGATTTCGTCGTAAATAAAATGAGTTACATCCCTTTGCCTTACGTTAAACTTCCAAGATCGTGGAAGACTCAATTTCATTGGTCGAAAAATACACACCTACGAGGTCACTCACATGTGACCTCAAAGCGGGTTTCGTTAGATCTCCCACGCGACATATCAGAAACAGGAGCGATGAGAGATCGGTTTTTAATTAGATTGTATGTAGATGCAAGTGTCTGCAGGTCAAAGTCTAAATCTTTACCAATCTGAAAAAGTTGTGAATACTTATAAAAGGAAAGTCATAGTTATTTGTTTAAAAAACTTTGTTTTCCAAAAATGAATGTCTTGAAGTTAAGTAGCACAAGATCTTTTTGAAAAATTTGATAAGATTTCAGAAAATTACTGAAAATTCAGAAATTGTTTGCATTAATGCAAAAAGTGTCACAGTATCATGTTTGTAATGATAAATACTAGCATTCATAAATATAGAACTGATTTAATCCCATTCATATTTTTACAAGGAATCAGTGATTTGCAGTTATGAATGCACAGATTCATTCTGAATTTACAGTATACAATGGTATACAAAAGTGAGGACATGTGGTAGTGTAGTGTCAACTGTTATTAATCTTTTTTTAAACTTTCATAAAATTCTGTAGTTTATTGTCTCCAGATGATGAAGGATTCATACTTCTTTAACATGTTTATTGAATTAAATTATTTGCTTTATTATTGGGTAAAATTCTAAAATTCATTTCTTTACTGTAGAGAGCTGAATTGTTAGATTCTCTATCCAAAGTTCAAGCCAGTACTGAAGAACTTAAACAGTTTTCTAGTGTAGCGGAGATGCAGACAGGAAAATTTAAAAGGTTAGTTAACTGGTTCTAATGTTAGAAATTCACTTTTCCTGTGTACATAAAAAGAAAATTAATGAAACTGAAGTTTATCTTTTACATATGTTAAGTAAGATATAAACAAAAAAGTTGCTCATCTGTATAGAAGTTTTAAAATCAATTATGTGTTCAGATGTTTTATTTCTTTTTACAATATTTTTTAGAGAATTGAAATTTATTCTATATTCAATGGGATTTAGGTCAAATTTTATTTTTCAACAGAAATAATTTCGGTCATTTTGTTGAGATTGAGTTTCGCCATTTTGAACATATTTTTGTTTTGTTATCGGTTTGATGTAATTAAACTGCCACTCCAGTAAAGTGTTATAATCCTGAGGGCCCTCCTAATAACTATATCAATCTGGCTATTAATCACAAGTTCCGAACTAATATTATAAAGAAATTAAAATTCCATACCAACTGTCTTCATTGTTTAATTACTTTTCAACTAAGACAATTGTCAATTATGATTTAAAATTAAATCTAAACTTGATTTAATCTACGTAGAAAAAAAGTATTTTTTTCACTACTAGTACACATGCTTTGTTTACTATGTAATACGCATGCCTCAAATTCTGTTCCGCAGATAAGACACTAAATTGTAAATTTAAAATGATTTCATGCTAAATAAAGCAAGTGCAACTATTTTCATTAATATTCTTACACTATTAAAGGTAAAATATTAAAAAGCCGATGATTTCCTGTGAATTTGATAAACAAACTAATCCCGAAAATGAGTCCGGAATTGTTCGTTTTAGTATAGTTGCATTACATCTGGTTTGAATTTCGACTTCAGAATCGAAAGGAAACATAAGCGATGACTGAGAAAATTATCATTTAGAGTCATTAAAAACATTTTATTTTTAAACTGTTGCCTTCCTTTAATTGCTCTTGATCGATTTTAGGAAAAAGATAGGATAAATCATGAAGTAAACGCGATGCAACAGTGAAACAAGTTCGTTGATGCTACGAATATGAGCATACTCATACAGTAACAAGATTTCGACAATCTTTTTTTGAAAAGGGGCACCAACTTTTAAGTTATATGAAAATGACCGAAATTAGGTGAAAAAATTTCCGGATCCTTGTTCAGAACATATCTTATTTGATGAACAATTGAAACAATTTCTAATACATGGTTTTCAAAATTCCTTTGACTTCACTTATCAAAGCATGAGAATCAATTCTTATAGCAGAATTTTGAAAACATAAAATTCTCCATACAGGAACACAAGCGATATAATATTGTACAGAAAATATTCTTTGTACAGAAACATTTCTCACTTTTATTAACAATACTACCATAAACGAAAATTTTATTATGCGTTCATATAAGAAATTGTTGGTTTTAATTTCAAATGCAGGAAGCTGAACGAAAAGATAATGGACGCTGGTGAAATAAATAGTGTTGCTAAAGGCAAAAAGAAGTCCACACAAATGAATGTTGACGAGTCAGATGATGGCAATGAGTCCGATAGTTCTGTTCATACATCTGATATGTCTACTGATGAAGAAAGTGATTCTGATGATCAAAGTCAAGTTCAAGGTCATACAGAGGATAGTGGATGTGATATTGAGGACAAGAAAAATGTTACCATGGAAACAGAGACTAATGCAAAAGTACAAAATGAAAAGAAAGCTGAAACTTCAGAATTAAAAGAAAAGTCGGTATTGAAAGATAAAAGTACCACAGATAGTGACAATAGTAAGGAGAAGATGGATAAGAAGCCAGCTGTTAATATACCTGTACAAAGATTACCTGAAATGCAGGTATTTAGATGATAAGTTATACTTTCCATAGAAGGTGGATATTTTTATTTATAATCATTGCATGGATTGGTTGATTTCAGTTCTTCATTGGTCAAAATTCAAAAATGAGGTCAATTTTTTATGCTTTCCTTTGAATTTGCCTACTGTGACAAAGTTAAAAGGCAACCATACTGAATGACTTCCTACAGTTAAAAGATTATCTTTTTGTAGATCCTTGAAAAAGGATGATGAGGTTTGTTTACATATCCTCTAAAAATCTTCTTAGAAACAGATTCTACCACTGTATCTTGTTGGATGGTATGATTGTCTTGTGCGATCCCTACACTGACTGTTTCATTTAAAATTTAAAGTGCAAATTAAGCCTCAGGTTTTAAATTTTACATATTCAACCTGTAATAATTGAGAAAAATAAAGATGAAGTTTAAAATTTTACAGGAATCAAGATTGAAGTTACCAATCTTGTCAGAGGAACAGTCTGTCATGGAAACCATCAATGATAACATGGTTACTATAATATGTGGTGAGACGGGATCAGGAAAGACAACTCAGGTTCCACAATTCCTATACGAAGCTGGATATGCACAGTAAGCAGCAGTTATACCAGCACTTAAGGACTGGGGTTATATTGCAATCTCCTTGGTCAATCTACTAAAATATTTTAGGCACTGACATGTTGATTATCTTAAATTAACACTAAACCTTACTAATGAGCAGAGAATAAGATCTAAATTAGATAAAAATAAACACGAAATAATTAATTTATAGTTTATTCTCTCATTCACAAACAGTTTTCAGCAATAATTATTTTTGCATGCAGATAAAAGTGAGTTGTGAGAGAGTGGTCAAGGTAGTTGATTAACAACAACAAAATATGTTTTTTGATTGAATGTATTGTTGGATTCCTGTCTCATTGATGTTAACCTGTCGTCAACCTTAGTTTATAAATCAATGAAACAACATGCTTGTGCTTCAGATTACTGAACTTTTGTTTCATTGCAGCACTAATGGTATAATAGCCGTGACAGAACCCAGAAGAGTTGCAGCCATTAGTATGTCTAACAGAGTGGCTAAAGAGTTAAATCTAACTGAGAGGTATGTTAGTCACATGTTACTGTGTTAGTCACATGTTTCTGTGGATTCATTTATTTTCGTGAGTTTCAATTTTCATGGATTGCTGAAAACTTGCATATTCCACGATATTTCATTCAGTAGTTTTGCCAATCTCTGCATACAAAGCCTACTGAAAATATGATATTTGTTGAATATTTGAATAAGTTGTTCACAAAACCCAGGAAAATTGGTATCCAACGAAAAATAATGGATCCATAGTAATAGAAAGCCTGATTTTTGTAACAAAATCTATGGATATGTTTCAAGAGGGGTACATATTTAAAATGGGTACTTTTAGTACTGCAACTGACATCGAAAAAGACGCTTAGTTAACGAGTTTAATGGTCCGGAATAACACACGGCTGCAAATTGTTTTAAATGATAGAATAATATCTATATTTTAATTTTCGTCGGGTCGTAAAAAGTTTCTATGGTCACATTTTTGTATTTTATTCCTTTAATTGGGGTACCCCTCGATTTACGGTTTTGGGTAGTTACCTTAAAATCCAAAAATATATTTTTTGGTTAAATTTCCCGCTATTTTCGTAAATATTTTCTATGCACATATCATCAAGGATCATCGGAATGATGAAGACATAAATATAATACCATCTCCAGGTAAAACTTTCAAACTTAAAGTTGGCTGTTTTTTAGATAAATATTTTACGCGTTTTTCTTTGAAAACGAGAAAACATATGATTCAAAAACAGTATTTGACATTTGAGAGGACAAAACATATTATTGCGATACTGCATGCAAATTTTGTTGGGCAAATTCCAAACAATTTTGTCAAAAACTCAAAAATAAAAACATCATTTGTACCTTTTTTAATTACGGAAATTTCCTATCCGTCAATCAGCTCCACCATTTATTTTTTCATTCACAATCAATTTGATAGTTTCGATGTGATTATGTAGATTTTGTAGGAGAAGTTAATCTATTTTTGAGTGATTTGAATATATATAGTAGTTCTTTCGTGTATTTTCAGTAAATAAGTTATATTTTTGTTAATAAAATTTTGACTTTATATAAAAGTTAACCAAATCCTTCGGATAAGAGTTTTTTCCGGATAATGACTATAGTTGACATTGTGTGAAAATACATTGTACGTCAATGTTTAACCTCAGAGCAATTAATATGCATGCAAGTGGTCGGGGGAAAAGTACTATTGAAGTTTCGCAGAGATTTGATGTGTGACAGAGAAAGGTGATGCTAAAACCAACTTCTCTTGATATTCTGCTTTCCGTGGTCGAATCATCAGTGATGTTATGAGACTTGCACCAGAAGGCAAAATTGGTGCGTCTTTAAATTAGATTGATTGATTGATTGTTAGTTGCTTAAAGTCCAGTGGCAAATATTTCATGCATGTCCAGGACGAGAACAAGCTAACAATAAAAACAATAGGTAGGTTTTGTCATAATAGAGGCCATTCGGGATGATGATCGGGAAAATTTAGACTGCCACTGGAAAATGATGGTAATGAATTGGGACAGAAATTTTCCATTGCAACATGCCACCTACGGACCCCTGAAAGAGTTGATGCAAAGGTTTTTAACGTGCAAAGAACGTGACACTCCCTTTACACGAGGCATCGGATTTAATGTCCCCATTCTGACCGGACGTGACTGCGAACTTGATACATCCCGCACAGCTAAACGGACGCCAAACTTCGTTTTACTGCCGGTGGGGGGAAGACCAAGTGACCATATTTCGTTTCCCCAGTCACCCTTGGGGAACTTTAAATTAGAAACAACAGAAATCCATATATGTGATCAAATTGATCGACATGTATCCTCACAACCTGACACTTTTATACGATCTCGCGCTCAGTTTCTTCCTTGTAGTTTGGATATGAAAACAGGGTTTTGTGTAAAAGAAAAACCTTTAAATAAAAACAGAAAACTACGCAAAACTGAGTCCTCTAAACGTGTTGACAGTCTTTTAAGTTGTGCTTATTAATGTGAGTAATCATTTATCCATGCATAACCAAGTACTTATTGAAGTCAACACCTGTGCAATTAAGTAAAACAGTCACTGAAAAATTAGAATTTGAACTTGCTGTCAGTTCATTAATAACGATTGTTAGTGATGTGATTTGTTCTTCCATAAGAAAAAGCCTTTTTCATGTAGCACATCCTCTATATATACCGATCAATTTTACCCAAGATTGTCTCTGATGCTTACCAAACTGCCAAACTCCAGAACTAACTAGATATTGTGACACCTTACAATTCAGACACAGTGGGGCCAAGTGATATGAATTATAGAGTTTAGCTCTGAACTCAATTTAGGGGATGCCATATCTGCTGCAGGAAAATTGAAGTCTATATTAAGATTTTCAGAATTACACCAAGGTGTGTCTAAAAAAATATCAAGGATACATTAAAAGAAGAATAATTACTTCATCCTGCCACCAGTGCTCTTATGAGCTATGTCATCGTTTTGGTATTTCTATGGAAATGATGCCCGCATAGCTTGTTGATAGATATAGGAAGATGTGGTATGAGTGCCAATAATACAACACACCATCCAAGTCACAATTTATAAAAGTAAACCATTATAGGTCACGGTCCGGTCTTCAACACGGAGCCTAGGCTCAAAAGTTTATTTGAAAGTTAATCGATGAAAAATAACACAAAGGCGCTTCTGAACCGTATATTGTCCCTAAAGATAACAAAAATTCGTAAATGTATGACTATTACAAAATCAATCGTTTCTGTAAGAACATTCGCCCCATTACATTTGGGATTGGCAGTGCAGATACATCATGCATATGCATATTGGAATATGGGTCACGAACAACCATTGATCGAAACTTTGTACTCACATTTCTTTTGTGTTTCCTATGCAAAGGTAAGACTATATCTGACGAGTTTGACCAAATCATGACGGTATTTACGCTCCAGATAGCATTTGTACTAAAAAAAACTGTGTTTGCTTTGAACAAACGCTGCCCTGCGCCGAACTTGTTCTTATAAAAAAGGGAAGTGTCTTGTAATGCTAATACGCGTACTGAATCCGCATATGATGACTAAGAGATTGATTCATGTCCCTATTTTATGAATACTTGAGCTATTGTGTGTCGCTTGTAAAAGTTATATAAGGATCATGACTGATTTTGAATTACAACATTAGAAAATTGGCATTGCATTGTATAATTTTTCATCCTTCCCTTAAAAAATTAATGAGTTAACTTTTTTACCAGGATTATCCCACTAAAAAAATGTTCATGCACCAAACTGACTTTGTTTAACACTCAATTTTTTTTAAACCTCGCATTCGCCTCGGGTGACTATAGTATATTTTGTGTTATAACTGCTCTGTCCAGACTTTGCAAATACACAATATGTATTTATCTATAACTAGACACTAATTTTCACAAAATACACAACCTTTAAAAGATGCAAAATTAAAAACACTGTTTCAGTGCTTGAATTTTGTTTTTTTTCAAAGATAGATAAAATATTGAAATAATTTGATAAACTGGTGTTTTATACTTTAGAAAATAATTCTGTAATATACTATAGTGAAATACTATACACAATATGAAAGTTTATGGATGTGAAAAGGTCAAGGCCACTTCTTCTTTTGCTATGTCTTAAATGGAAAAAAATCAGAAGGTTCCAAATCAATGCCATTTTGTAATGGCAGCTCTTCATATAAGTAGTCAAATTTGTCGTTTTATCATCGTTTATAGCACATGCTTATGATTGAATCGTTTTTGTAGCATTCTATTGAATAAATATCAGAATATTTCTCCTTTTTATACGACCACAAAATTTGAAAAATTTTTCGTCGTATATTGCTATCACGTCGTCGTCGTCGTCGTCGTCCTGCGTCCGAATACTTTTAGTTTTCGCACTCTAACTTTAGTAAAAGTGAATGGAAATCTATGAAATTTTAACACAAGGTTTATGACCACAAAAGGAAGGTTGGTATTGATTTTGGGAGTTTTGGTCCCAACATTTTAGGAATTAGGGGCCAAAAAGGGCCCAAATAAGCATTTTCTTGGTTTTCGCACTATAACTTTAGTTTAAGTTAATAGAAATCTATGAAATTTTGACACAAGGTTTATGACCACAAAAGAACGGTTGGGATTGATTTTGGGAGTTTTGGTTTCAACAGTTTAGGAATAAGGGGCCAAAAAAGGGCCCAAATAAGCATTATTCTTGGTTTTCGCACAATAACTTTAGTTTAAGTAAATAGAAATCAATGAAATTTAAACACAATGTTAATGACTACAAAAGGAAGGTTGGTATTGATTTTGGGAGTTTAGGTCCCAACAGTTTAGGAATTAGGGGCCAAAAAGGGACCCAAATAAGCATTTTTCTTGGTTTTTGCTCCATAACGTTAGTATAAGTAGATAGAAATCTATGAAATTTAAACACAAGGTTTATGACAATAAAAGGAAGGTTGGTATTGATTTTGGGAGTTTTGGTCCCAACAGAATAAGGGGCCCAAAGGGTCCAAAATTAAACTTTGTTTGATTTCATCAAAATTGAATAATTGGGGTTCTTTGATATGCCGAATCTAACTGTCATGACTGTGTATGTAGATTCTTAACCTTTGGTCCCGTTTTCAAATTGGTCTACATTAAGGTCCAAAGGGTCCAAAATTAAACTTAGTTTGATTTTGACAAAAAATGAATCAGTTAGGTTCTTTGATATGCTGAATCTAAAAATGTACTTAGATTCTTGATTATTGGCCAAGTTTTCAAGTTGGTCCAAATCGGGGTCCAAAATTAAACTTTGTTTGATTTCATAAAAAATTGAATAAATGGGGTTCTTTGATATACCAAATCTAACTGTGTATGTAGATTCTTCATTTTTGGTCCTGTTTTCAAATTGGTCTACACTAAAGTCCAAAGGGTCCAAAATTAAACTTAGTCTGATTTTAACAAAAATTGAAATCTTGGGGTTCTTTGATATGCTGAATCCAAAAATGTACTTAGATTTTTTATTATGGGCCCAGTTTTCAAGTTGGTCCAAATCAGGATCCAAAATTATTATATTAAGTATTGTGCAATAGCAAGTCTTTTCAATTGCACAGTATTGCGCAATGGCAAGAAATATCTAATTGCACAATATTGTGAAATAGCAAATTTTTTTTTAATTAGAGTTATCTTTCTTTGTCCAGAATAGTAAGCAAGAAATATCTAATTGCAAAATATTGTGCAATAGCAAGATTTTTTTTAATTGGAGTTATCTTTCTTTGTCCAGAATCAACTTAAATCTTTGTTATATACAATATACAATGTATATTCACTTTTTACTACCAACTGATAAATTAAAATAATCTTTACCATTCAGTGATAACAAGCAGTTTTTTTTACATCTTAATATTTTATGATGTATTTAAATGAGTAGTTATTGTTGCAAACTCCATTAGAAATTTTAATTGAGATTAGTTTTGGAATAAGGGAAAGGGGAATGTGATTAAAAAAATTGGGTTCAATTTTTCTCATTTGAAATTTCATAAATAAAAATGAAAATTTCTTCAAACATTTTTTTGAGAGGATTAATATTCAACAGCATAGTGAATTGCTCTAAGAGAAAACAAAAATTTTAAGTTCATTAGAACACATTCATTCTGTGTCAGAAACCTATGCTGTGTCAACTATTTAATCACAATCCAAATTTAGAGCTGAATCCAGCTTGAATGTTGTGTCCATACTTGCCCCAACTGTTCAGGGTTCAACCTCTGCGGTCGTATAAAGCTACGCCCTGCGGAGCATCTGGTTGTTCTTGTGGTTGAAATATTGATATTTTTAGGTCTGACCTTTGACCTCAATTTCACAAAATTGTGACCACTCTGGATTTTTACGACCCAACTTTTCTTATTGTACACGTTTTCCTCTTTCCATCGATATATAATTTAGGTGTGTGTTCTTCCGGACCATTAAAGTTTTAAAAAATGAGCTCTGGTTGCAGTACTATTTATGAATGGAAGAAATACAGATTTTTTCATTACATAATAGAATGAATACTTTCATATTCCAGAGATAAGAGCAGGCCTAGTAACCACTAGCCTCTGTTCATTACTCTGTTACATCAGCTTGAATCACAGAGGGAACTAAGTTATGTGTTATTCGTTTCTTAAATTGTTTTCTTTCAAAATTATTTAAATTGTGCACAGAGATATCATACAGAATAAAACTATATACATTGAATCTTGGACTGATTTGAATGATAATTTTTTCAGGTTTTTCAATCGGTCATTTTGTCTATGGAACTTCACCATTTTTTGTCATTGTAATTTTTCCAATCAGCAGGAGACACCATCAAAAAGGTCTTTCCAAACAACCAGGTTTATTGTTGACTTTATTGTCTGAGGAGGAACATCACTGTCAACATTATGACATTTTTTTTTATTTTACAGAGAAGTATCATACCAAATAAGATCGAAGGCAATGTAACACCAGACACAAAAATCAAGTTTATGACTGATGGTGTTCTTCTGAAAGAAGTCCAAAAGGTCTGTATACTGAAGATATTAGGCTAAACTGTCAGACCTTAAGATGCCAATTTTATCAATTGAATAGAATTTAAAAAATAAAAAAACTTTACAATATTCATTCATAATTTTGGAAAACAAAGATTATCTATTTTAAAATTTGATTGACCTTTAGAGCTAATGTGTTCTTAATTCATTTTCATGAAGAAACATGTTTATTGAAGATTATAATGTATGGACTAATGAAATATTGAACATAGAGATTACAGATTTGTTAACAGTACCTTAGATGTTTGTTTATGCTCAGATAAATGGGAAGATAGAGAGTGGCAATCTAAAACTTAATAAGAAAATATCAATGTCATTTTGTGTCAAAAGAAGTAAAAAGATATACCATGAACAAACATAACAGATAACTATATCTACATAGAATTCCATTAAAAATAGGGTTTGACTTTTTGTTCATGAACAACTCTTGGTCAATACATGATACAAAAGAGGCCAAAGATACAAACTCATGGGTCAAGAAAAACTGACAACGCCATGGCAAAAAAATGATGGAAAGACAAGTTCACAAAACACTACATAGAAAACTAATGACTCAGCAATTTGAACCCACACCAGAAAAACTGGGTGTGATCTCATGTACCCTGAAAGGGTAAGAAGATCCCTCTAGTGTAGAAATGAGTGTGGAGAAAAGGTGATAAAAAATAAATATAACAATAATTATTATTTTACGTTTTAGGATTTTCTTTTGACAAAATACAGTGTTGTGATTATTGATGAGGCCCATGAAAGGAGTGTTTATACAGACATTCTGATTGGTCTGTTATCTAGGATTGTACCACTTAGAAATAAGGTAGGATTGATTGGTTTATTATCATTTGGCTATGTCTGATTTTAAGGAAGATATTATGAAATTGCTTGAAAATTGGTGAGTTTCAGCATATTTGATTTTGTAAGTCTGAAGTTAAGAAACATACTTTAGTCAAGAGTAAAAACTTGACTATATCCATCACTGACAGGCATAGAAATCCAGTTAGGTAAACTTAAAATCAAATTGACGAAAAAATGTTCCTGAAACCAAACGAGTTATTCAACCATAACCAAGCAATTTGTATGTTTTCAACATTGATGAACCAGTGAAACTGAATAAACAAAGCATGGTACCATACTTATGAAATTTCTACAAACAGATATGATAAACGAAAAATGTGTGCAAACCATACACATATCTTTTTACATTGTAATTGATTGTTTACTGATTTCTTTAATGGTATAATTTTTAAATTGATTTCAGCAAGGAAATAGACTGAAGTTAATCATCATGTCTGCAACCTTACGAGTAGAAGATTTTACAGAAAACAGACGACTATTTAAAATAGAGCCACCTGTTGTAAAGGTCAGTATTTTTAAGTTAAGGGAACAGTAGAATCTTAGATTTCAAACCTGCTTTTCGGAGTGTGCATGTATAGTATGCCTCAGATTCGTTATCATTTTGGTTTAAAAAATTTAGAGGTAACGTCAAAATCAAGAAGTACAATATTGATAAATCAATATAATTTACCGTTATTCCTGGTACCATAAGATAAAATTGCACTGAAAGTAGTTATTTAAAAGTACACGTCTGGTGCACCCCAATTTAATGATGGGTGTTCGAACTGAAACCCGGTTGCCATATTTGTTACTGATCAATGTCACCTGTTGTACACAAATTGTGCAATAATATTCTTTTAAATATCTTCCGGACGTTACTGCTGACAGGATTAATTGAATTGTTACTTAAATTTCAGCGTGTAATACGTCAAATCATCTGACACCATGACAAATGAAAGAGCTTTTTTTTTTTTAAATTTCAGCAAAATGTTGCATATAAATAATGCTATCAAATTTATCAACTTGTAATTTTTTTGCAAAATGTAAAAAAAGTATTGAAAATATAATTGAGTTTACAGTAGATAAATACATTGTTGATATTGTGTTTGTTTTTTATTATGACAGGTAGATTCTAGGCAGTTTCCTGTTACAATACATTTTAACAAGAGAACACCGCTGGAAGATTATCTTGGCGAAGCCTTCAAAAAGGTAAATCAATGTTGGAAATTAGATTTCTGGTAGATCAAGAGGGGTATATGTTTAGTTTTCCAAAAAACCCAGTAGGCAAGAAAGTTTTCTTTACATAAAATTTCAACAATTCAACAGGCTTATATTATTTGTTAAACTGCAGGCATTTGACAAAGTTGCTGATTAAAATTTTTAAAGACTTTAAAATTGGCCAATGCTGTTTCTGTGCAAATAATGCAGAACATAGTCTGCCTGTATTGAATGAATTGTCCAAGTAGGGTGAATTGTTTTTCTGCAAATGATAGTAAGTAAGACAGTTAAATTTCTAATTTTGATGTGTAGGTCTAGTGAGAAGCACTGCATTGGACACTGGAATAAGCAAACTGGAAAAATCTTTATATAATTAATACTTTAATGGTATGTTTAAAAAAAGTGATTGATCACCAATGGCTATCTATAAGCATGGCTGCTATTTCAAAAAATATTCTGTCTCCTGAGAACACAATTTCATAGTGCTGGTAATTGATTAAGTCCGTGTTATGAATAGAAGTGTTTGTAATACAAGCTTCTTTGAGCCTCTAGTTTGTCAATTTTAGCTGCATTTTGTTTTATAGGTGTGTAAAATCCACAAACGTTACCTGAAGGAGGGATATTGATGTTTGTTTTACAAGCTCCTATGAGCCTCTAGTTTGTCAATTTTAGCTGTATTTTGTTTTGTAGGTGTGTAAGATTCACAGGACATTACCTGAAGGAGGGATATTGGTGTTTGTAACTGGGCAACAGGAAGTACACACCTTATGTAAGAAGTTACGTCAAACCTTCCCTTTTGAAGGCAAAGCTGGTAAGTATTAAACATGTCTACAAGACTCTCCTTTATTTATATGGCTTGTATAGATATAAGTATAACAAAGTTACTAATCCTTCTTTTTATGCATTCAATTTCATTACAGTAAAAATTTATAAGGATATTGGGTCATAGCAATGTTTTATAGTCATACATTTTTGTAAAGTA
Source organism: Mytilus edulis (assembly GCA_019925275.1). NCBI lineage: Eukaryota > Metazoa > Mollusca > Bivalvia > Mytilida > Mytilidae > Mytilus > Mytilus edulis. Next base: position 46,265,251 of record CM034360.1, on the reverse strand, counting down.
ACCCTGGTCCAAAGTTAATGACCATGATATCGATGAAGAAGATGTATGCACAAAACATAGCCAAGGAGAAAAAAAGCTTGTCATGATAGGAAGTAAAGAATTATATCTGTCAAGGGAGATAATTAGACCAAATGGTCCACATTTTAGTACAATAGATGCTTTGCTGTTTAATGCAGGGTAAGGCTTTATATAAAATAAAAATCAACATGCATAGAGAAACTTTTGCTGTGTCAAATCAGAAGTTCCCATATTATATCATGATAATACAAAGTAGAAACTAATTAACTCAGTTAGTATTTCTATTTACTGTAAACAAGAGCCACTTGTTTGTTACAACATGTACAATGTGACTGATGCCAACAATTTATAAGAAACATTTAAATTTTAAATTAGTTTTGGTATTTAATTTATCGTTTTCACAATTTATGAACATGATGAATGTGATTGAGGTATCATGATTATTTTCTTTTACTGTTTTCAGAACAAAAGTTGAAGAAGAGTCGAAGGAAAAAGAAAGAAAGCAAGACAGAAATTCTCCCAAAAATAAATTTAGATAAGTATGTATAGTAGTAGCTGTAATATCCTTATTTATAGGACTTCTTACCTATAAAATAAAACTTAACTTAAGGTGGTACCCAACACTTTCACTAAAATTAATTTGGCTCGTTTAATTTTCATAAAATTTTGTCAAAGTATTTACTTTGACCCTTTAACAAAACTATAAAAATTTCAAATATTTTGAACCAACCGTTTTGTCAGAAAAATTACACTGGTTATATAGCAGTTTGACAAACACCAATTTTGATCATTGAGAAGCTTAATATTCCTTTTACAACACAATGTAATTAAAACGTTTAGCTGACTTTACAGAGTTATCTCCCTGTAGTGTTAGGTACCACCTTAAATTTTATATAGAGTTGTCTTCATACAGAGTCGATATATGCACTCTTTACAAATGCTTCAATAACAAAACATAAAGAGAATTATACATGGACAAAGCTACAATGTATTTTTTTCTATTTTGATGAAGATATAGTTGGTACATTGAGACATTAAATATCTTTGCGCAAACCTTAAATTTTACACACTTGACAGATACTTGGCAACACACACTATAAATGATTTTGTAAGAACGATACAAATTGACACACTAGACAGATACACAGAAACACACACTATAAATAATTGTGTAAGGACAATTTTTAGCTGTATTTTATAGAGTTATAATTAATGTTATTTATAGTTATTCCATTGAACCAGTAGATGAAGAAGCTGAAAGAGAGGCTGATGATTCAGATCAAGAAATAGAGGATAATTTTATGGAGGGTGATGATGATGTGACTTCACAGGTACAGTTATATACTGAGTAATACAAAACATGCAATGCCAGCTCTTATCTGATTAAGTTTTCTTATTTTCCCTGAAACCACTAAACCAATTAGATAACAAATGACAAGATTGCTCCTTATGGTGTCTAGAATATTATAGGATTAAGTGTCTTTTTAAAGGAATTTATTGGTGTATAAACTCAACCAATTCACTCACTTTCATAAAATGTTTGTGAGTGACTTGGTCCAATTTATACACCAATAAAATCCTTTAAAAATGTGTTTCATCCTTGGAATTCTTTAAAATTGGAAATATGGAATTCTAATCACATGTAGATTGTATATTTGTGTCATTGAATTGGTGTGGCGCATGCATTTATCTTTATTAATGTAATCTTCACAATATTAAGTATTTGATAAAGGGGTTCTCTTTGTAAAGATAAGGAGATGTATTATAATTGCAAGTGAGAAAACTATTCAATATATTTCTACTTGTATATTATAATGACTGTGTTGAGTTATATTTATCATGTTTAGGTAACTATTGAATTATATTTATGTGTTATATATGTAAGAAATAGTTCGTTTAAGTACAAGCAAACATGTTAACTATTTCTGTGCGATATATATATTTGAATTGGGCCAAAAATAAAATATTGTTTGTTTCCCCTCCCACTACCGACCCGGTAAAATCGCTGCGACCCGAAAAATTTTATTGGCCGTTAGTGTTCAAGTTTTTAAATTTTTTTTTCATTTTGGTTTTTGGTGATACCTTTCAGATGCTGTAGTCCACGTGCGTTTTAATACAGGACATTTTTGTATTGAAGCGCCTAAAGATACGTAAACAAGAAAAAAGTAAACATGGCTGGTCACACTATTTGTGTATCTGCTAGGGTTATCAACGACAATAATTTTGTCAAGAATATCATTTCTAAGAAAATTTTGAAGATAAGCCCAAAATTAACAGTAAGTGAGATCATGGACGAAGCAATAGGAGACGCAGAGGTTGATGATCCAATTGATTATGCCCTTACGAATGGCAACTTTTCTGTCAAGCTATCAACATCTGAGAATAGCGATGAATAATTCACAATTGAAAACAATGAGCCCTTGACTGCAGAATTTGATCTTATTGAAGACTTTAAACATTTTGAAATGTTTCGAAATATGGTTTTAATATCCTTTGTTTTGAGGTTCAAGGAAGGATCCTGTTAGATTCTAGTCACTTGAGAATATGTCTAGCTATGTATTGTGTTCTTATCTCAACATGTTCAATAAAATAATATATTTTAGAATAAGGCATATTTTTACATATAAACTTTTAATATTGAGAATTTATAGTAAACATGGTAAAACATGATTTAGAAAATATTCAATGATATATAAATCTGTAATAGAAAAGATGCCTTGATATTAGATAAAAGTTCTCTGAAACATACGATACAATCCAATATAAATTTTATCTGCAGCAAAATAATTCCATAAAGTAGTATATCTAATAAAACAAAATAAAGCATCTTTCAACCCACTGTAAGAGTGTGTCTTGATTTGCTTGGTCTTTATTAACCTCTTCTGTATAAAGGATAAAATAGTTGAGTAAAAATGGTCTGAACTTCATGCTATAAAATCTATCTACTATTTTGTACAAATTCAATATAGAAAATCATATCAAGAAATAAAATAAAATAATATGCCTACCTACCTACCCATACCCTGAAAACCTCAGTCGGGGAGGGGAAACAAAGATATTTTTAATATTGGCCTTGCCAACACATTATTTTAACGATGTGATCTACGATTTAAAGATGAATGCTTAATTATCAGAACTTGTATATATTGAGGATTTGTTTATTTATGGGGGTTAAATTTTTGAAGAAAATTTCATACCTCTCTGAATGTTTTTGCTGTAAACTGGGGTGGAAAACAAAAACATTTTTTTGAACCCTTAATTCTTTTGCAGCAATGAGAGGTTATACATTATAACTTCTGTAATTCTTTTTTTTTAGCTTGGTGAAGATTTACAGACAGGTGGCACCACAGAACCTCTCTATGTTTTACCTTTATATTCATTGTTGTCAAAAGATAAACAGAGCAAGGTAAATATAAAATAACAAGTTGTCAAATTAAAATGTGTCCCATCTTTTGGTATGTATTGTGCGCACCGCACCCCCTTGTGGTCCAAGAAAACGAGAGAAAAAAAGTTTATTGGTCATATAATACTCCTAGACATTTTCGGAAAAGTAACAGCTCCAAAATCGGCAAACAGGAAGTTTATCGGTAAACAGGAAGTTTTTTAAATGGACACCAATGTCGGAAAATTGTGTACGGAATACGTAATTAATATGAAATTGCAAATATTCAAACAAATGAATAAGAATTTTATTAGATTGAGATAAATATTAATTAAAGTTTTTTTTTTAAACCAAATTTAATAAATTGTTTGAGTATCAAGGACAAGATTAAATATCCAAATTAATGTTCTGATTCACTTCACTTTAAAATTTCTTGGTCAGAGTTTGGACCTGAAAAAAAGACTAAGAAAAATGTTTGTAGTCATGTATAACACGCACCCCTCTTACAAGAAACTTGACCCAGAGTATAAATGTGCGCGTTATACATACCAAAAGACGGTATTAAGAATTTTATAAAAGGTCCAGTTGCAACTCCATCAGTACCGTAGTACATATATTCTATACAGAGGATAGGAAGGGACTTTCAAATTATCCCTACAACCAAGAACCATTTTTTAGATAATTTTGCATTTTGGTAATAGATGCATATCCAAAAAAGACCCACGACCTATCCCACTTTCAATTATTAAACTTCCCTTCCTACCCTCCCACATACATTTTAATGGAATAACCCTTAGATTATCCTTCGTATGAGACAACATGTTGAATTATGATTTGTAAGATTTCTTATTGAATGGGAAAAAAAGGTATATCACTACCTTGTTACCCATTGGTCATAGGAAATTACATGTAATGAGCTTAAAAAGTATAAATTGACTCTGGTTGGGGAAATATAGGCATTTTTATGTTATGTTAGATAATAAATATACTAAATGACTATAAAACTTCTCTGATGTAAAATCCAGAAAAAAAACCCCAGATTTCATTTGGTCAATATTGGAAATAATAAAATTATACATTGTTTTTTTTTTAATATATTTGTAGGTATTTGATCCTCCTCCAAAAGGTTGCAGACTTTGTGTTGTGGCAACCAATGTTGCAGAAACTTCTCTTACTATACCTGACATAAAATATGTGGTGGATACAGGAAAGGTAATATTTTATACAGAACACTATATCAACATAAACACATGTGAAGAAGAGTATTATGAACACCAACTGTGTATACAGGGAAAGTAAAATTTATTTAACCTTGAGGAATTACAAAAAAAAGTGTTTTTCAGAGATACTAGATTTGCTGGTTTTGTTCAGTTCTGTATATAGTCCTATAGATAATCAGCATTTTCTTTAATATAAATTAGTGGTTTTGAAGGGTCGTTATTTATAAAGAAAGTGGTACAAATAAACATGGAATTAAAATTAGTAAAAAAACTGTTATAATAAGTAAATATAGTGCTTATGTTTTTTTTTTATATTTGTACAGGTAAAGACCAAATTTTATGACAAAGTGACAGGTGTATCCACCTTTAAAATTACCTGGACTTCTAAAGCATCAGGTAATCAGAGAGCAGGACGAGCAGGTCGAACGGGTCCAGGTCACTGCTACAGGTATGTTATCAATAACTGCATTGTGATTGAGGCAATCATTTTGTTTTTGGGGGTTACTGTAAATTCAGAAATTATTATTGCAGTTTTGTCATTTTAGATTAAAATGCATTTAATTTATAAAAATCTGGTTTAAATTATTGCAATAATAAACCTGTCCCATTTTTCGCAAAAATAAAAACATCACAAGAATTTACAATATTGGGAAATTAAGGTGTATGGCCATGAAAAAAGAAGGTCCTTGTTGTAAAGTAAAAAAAAAATTTTTAAGGAAGAGGTGTTATTGACTTAATAGAATCACACCTTCAAAACGTAACTAAATCTGTCAGTAATCAGTCTTTACAAGATATTTATGATAAAGTTAAGGTCATATAATAGAAATGTTGAATGTTGTATGTCTAAAAAGTAATTCAGTGGCAGTGGACATTTTATAGACATATCTTTCATGGATTAATATAAAAATTATGCGCTCAATCAGTGATTAAAAAATTCATGAAACAAGATGGACACTTTACATGTCAGTTAGTGAACAAGATGTTTATTTAAAATTATATCAATTTTGTTACTTATTATCCCTTTGTAGATTATATTCATCTGCCGTGTATAATGATGATTTTGAAAAGTTTTCATTGGCTGAGATCATTAGACGACCTGTTGATGACCTTGTTCTTCAAATGAAGGTTAGTTTACTGATCAAGTATAAAATATCATCAGAAATTTACAGATTGATTTTTATTATTCTTTAAAAGAGTCATATTATGAACTCTTTTTTTTTACTGACCATAAAAAACAATGCTTTGTAAATTTCTTGTGTTTGGAGCATTTTTTAAAAATTTCAATACCTTCATCATAAAAGATCAAATCCTAAAACTTGAAAGCCAGGGTTGTATACATACTTAAGGAGGAGATATATGACCATGTAGGACAATTTTTCTAAGCTAATACCATCCAAGGAAACTTATTTTTTTTTAATTATTTAAGAATTTTTAAACATTTGTGTTCGATATTAAAGTAACCTGACTTGTACTTTGACACCTATTTATCAGAGAAAAGAATTCACTGGAAAACCTAATGTTCTGTATAATTTTATCCATACAAGAGTTTCTGACCATCATCAGTGTTTCTGAACAACATTTGCCCCTTAGTTGCTTATGGTGACTAACAACATAGGGGATAAGATGAACCAAAACAGATTGATTGCTAATTTGATAACAGATTGATACTGTGAATTAATTGCGTTTGATTATTGTGATTTTCAAAAAAACTGCATACAGGTCTATGTTTCAGTTATCAAAATAAGTGTTCTAACTATTGCGATTCTCACCCAATCACATTATTCTTATTAATACATGTAATAAAAACCTAACAATAATTTTTGAATTAATATTACATTTACTTCTCATAATAAAGAATTCTACATAACATGTAATTCTTTAGTATATTTTTTCAGTACATGAATATAGACAGAATTCTAAACTTTCCTTTTCCTACACCACCAGATGATGAGCAAGTGAAGGTAAATAGTTATCAATGCATTTTCTGTTTTTTTTTCTCAATGATCATTGAAAATATGCATTTTGCACCTAACATCATTGAGATTATACACATGAATTAAAACTGCATATATACACAGTTGTATAACATTCTTAAATGATACAGTCGAATTAAACATATAAAAAAAATATGATGACAAATGTTTATATTTAGAATTTTGAGGGTTTGATTTTTGTATTAGACAGTCCATGTCTAGGATTAAATATATGAAACAAATTTGATATATAGGATCAGTCTTTTTCTGTCAAACAGACTTACTTTTGTTCAGGAAAGTTCTTTTTCACAATCAAACAATAATACACCATCTTGAATTGTTATATTGATTTTATTTATGATATTTTAGGCAGCAGAAACATTACTAGTATCTCTTGGAGCTCTGACAGAACCAATAAAATCTGTTCGTATGAAAGACTTAAAGAAAACACCAATTACAAAAATCACACCACTTGGCAAAGTCATGGCTTGCTTTCCTGTGTCTCCCAGATATGCTAAAATGTTAGCTCTAGGTCATCAACATGACCTTCTGTCATATGTGGTTGCCATAGTAGCAGGGTTATCAGTACAGGAAGTATTTGTAGAAATACAGAAACCACCAGATACAGATCAAGAGGTTAGTAGGTCAAATAGTAAAGCCTCTTTCTGACAGAAGATAGTGTCATAGAAACAATAAGTTTTTTCTCACAAATTTGCAAAAAAATCTGTCAAATCATGATGTATATTATTGTCGTTAACACAATTCGGTCTCCATGGGATGTTAAAATACAGATGAAGTTTATAACTCTGAGCAAACACTAGGGAAACAGATATGTTTGACAATGAGTTGTCTTGTATTTGTTTGTTTATTGAATGATCTGGGAAAATGAGATAATCATAAAGAGTTGCACATAATTTATTTTACATTTTAAAGTGGTAGTGAGTATTATCTGCTCTTTGGTCAGGGTTGTTGTCTCTTTAACATAATGCCCATTTCCATTCTCAATTTTAACAGATTACAATATTGTTAAAATGACTCATCACACAAATAAAAACAGCTAACACAATCATCATTTCAATTTTAAAAATGAAATACATATTTCTCTATTTTTTTTTGTTATTTTGACATTTCCTGAGCATTTCTCATTTCTCATTACTAGCAAAAAATCTGTTCTCAGCTAATGATTGGCCGCAATTTAATTATGATGTTAAATGTTCTTGATTTCTTCTGAATTACCTATTGTGATTTTTAAAAAAAAAGGCAACTATGTGGGATTAAGTCACATAAAAAGTACACAACTTTCTACAAATGTTTGAAAAGGAAGGAAAAAAAATATTAGAGAAACAGTGGATATGAAAATTAGGAGTTCAAAATCTTACCAGAAAAGGAGAACAAAGTGTAACATAGATCGTGTAAACATTCTTAAGGAAGGTTGGTCAAGTTACTTTTGATATTTCTTTTACAGCAAGATGATTTCAGAAGCCAAATACAGTACATGTCACAAGTGAAAAAATTGTGGGCAGGAACCGTAAGTCATTTACTAAGTTTAAAGTCCACTTTAAAGTTAATAAGATCATTAGATGTTGTAATAATAAATAGAATCTCGGATAGATATTCATTAAATGAATGAAGTAAAATTCTTCAAGATTAGAACTTAAAATTACACAGAATAGCCTGTTAAAACTAATCAATTTGAGACCTCCAGGACCAACTGACGACATTCTGATAGTAGGTCTATAAGTAATTGCTTTCAACTTTTGAATGAAAATTAATGTGATGTAAAGAAAAAATCTATAGAAAGGCATCCCATAATTAGAGAACTTTCTTTGGATACACCATCCTAGGCACTAACCATGTTAAAATAGTAAAAATGTGAGCATTTTCAAACTTTTGTTCTAACAATCAGAAGTTGATGAAAAAAATTGTTTGCAACTGACAAACAATCAGGCCTAAATTAAAATATTGTTTGTTTGCCCTTTTACGACCCTATGTTTTGAAACAGGGTAGGTAGGTAGGTAAAATATTTTATTTTTCTTTCCCAAAAAATAACTTAGCTCGGTACATTTTTTTGTCATGGGTAGGCAGGTAGGTATAATATTTTATTTTATAGATACAAAATCTGCATGATGTCATTTTTGTCTGTATTGCTTTTGTTTAGTATAATAGTCCCAAGTTTTGAAAAAAAAATATCATGTAGAATGTGAAGTTAATTCATATGCACATGATGGCCACTACAATTTTTTTCAAATTTCAAAATATAGGGCTGTGCGGCATATTTTAAACGTTTACATACCTGGAATTTTTAAGAATTTTAACTTGCACTAATAGTACTATGTACCTTGAACGCTTACCTAGACCTAAAGTTTTTCTGTAAGCAGGTAAGAGATAACTTTGTTCTGGTAAAATATGACCAGGCAGAAATACATTGTACATTACTAGTAGAAAAAGTCCCTAGAGTATTTAAATTTTTGTGTGTGCCTGTGTTTCCAATAAAAATGCTACAAGACTTGAAACTCAATTGTCACGTATTTTACACCGCATTTATAAATGATCTGTATGGAAAAACTTGGCGATTTTACTGCCAAATATTCTCCCCTTTACAGACCTTTGGTTCATGTCAGATATAAATCAGAATATATCAATGCTGGTGGAAGGCATCATTAACATAATCATTCTAATCTACGGACCACCAGAGGCCATCCCTACATAGGATACAAAGTTTGTTTACAAAATATTTTGTACACACATTGATAATTTAGTATTGGACGAACTTTTTTTGAATGAACCCTGCTCTTCATGTATAAAGACACAGAGTAACGTTCGTTAAATCATGATTTCAAAGCTTTCAACATCGATTTCAAACAGATGCTTTGAAACTCCAAATGCAAGTATTCATTCATGTCAAACGCTCATGTGATACCAAACGGACTAGACCTTATACAGGAAAGATAAAACCTGAGAATTCCGGTAAAAAAGTTTTGAGCGGGAAATACAAATATAAGATTTTTGGTAGGAACAAAAAATAACATAAAATAAAATCTTGCTGGTAAGCACAAATAAAAGATTTTCAGGCGGAACGAATTTATAGGGTCGGTCGGTAAAGGGCAAACAAACAATATTTTAACTTAAGCCTCAGAGACATCAGTGTCAATGAACTTTCTGTAAACGTTTTTTTTCTGTATACAATAAATGCCTAACATTATGAATTGACAGAAACTTGTTGAGAGAAAAAAAATAAGAAAGAAGTGAAGTCCAAAAATCTGACAGTATAATTTTAATTAGGGACATGTCATGACATAGACAGACATAAAGATTGCTGAATATGTATGCAGGGATCTCCATGGCCTGTTAAACGATGGCGCCCGCCATCGTTCAAATATCTTGCGCCATCGTCAAATGACTCGCCCCATCGTTAAATTGTCTTGCGCCATCGTTAAATTGTCTTCCGCCATCGTTCATAACTTCATCATTTTTTGTAGCCCGACGCCATTTTTTTTATCAATTATAATCAAATGCATGTAATTGCATAACCCTTAGGCTTTTTATGTTATAATCCAACACAATTCTAACGCCTGAGGGATATCCGGATTAAGATCGCTAATCACTTGTACCTGAGCTTGTACAGGTAGATCAACAAACCAGACAGGAGAATACCATCTGAGGATAGACGATCCATTTGTCGAATTAATCAACTAAGTTTCAGCAAATGATTATGATAATTTAGATTAAATAAATGAATTAATAATCCAGTTACAAAGAAAACAGTTTAACAAGTCGAACACGTGCTTTATTTTGACTTACGCAATCAGCACCCCCCTTTTTTAAGAAGAACAAAATAAGACGCAAAACAGTAAATATTATTTCATCGCAAATAACTCGAGTACTGCTGTAACGATAATTTAGAATTACTTTATAAGTTTAAAAGTAAAAACTTATAAATATTTCCTGTAAAGAAATATCGTATCGTAATTCCGAATTCATTTTGTATATTACAATCAAATTGATACATCCGCGTTTCCGGTTTCTATTCAGACTCGAAAGATGCATGTTGCACAGCATCAATTTGTCAGATAAAGTCATTAAAAACCTTTTCATTTGCTTTACAAATCTCTTTAACCTTTTACATAACCCGTACGAATAGTTTTGTTGTTGCTGCAAATCAGCCAAACCGGTAATGGGTTCTGAATTTGACAGTGTCCATGAAAAGTAAGCTCCACATCATATGATTTTTAACCCCCATAACAATTACCAAAAATACAAGAAATCTACATGGGGACCTTCATGACAGCTTTTGGTCATTCTCGACTAAGGGGGGACCATGAAGACTTGGCATTTGAATGGTTAAAAACGGCAATAAATGAACATATTGGTACTTCTAATTCTATAATGAAAATTCAAATAAATATAATTTAAATAAGCAATGAATTAGCATGTTCACCATTCCTTGTATGGAGGGATAAAATACTTCCGATCGCGCTACACTGTAGTGCGTAGACACGGTTTGTAATGGTGAAAGTTCCTCCATGGTTCAATTTTCATCCATGGAGATCCCTGTGTATGGTTTGAAAAAACACAAACTTTTTGTATTACTTGCACAGGCCAACCAACACTTTAAGATATATTACCATGTAAAGTAACCAAAGATTTGACAACTGATTCTTAAGGAGACCTACTATCTACAAAAAGACAAAAATTCCAGATACATATAGCAAAGAAATAAGAAAAGATTTCAAACATTGATATTTTTAGGGCCATTCTATGTTGCTTGGAGACTTAATGGTATTACTAAAAGCCATTGGTTCAGCTGAATACCAGGGATGTACCATAGAGTTCTGCCAGAAACATGGATTACGATATAAAGCTATGAAAGAAGTTAGGAAATTGAGAGCACAGCTAACAAATACAGGTAGGAGAATTGTAGTTTATACAATTGGTGATGTGAGTTTGATCAGATTATTTTAGAATTCTCTCAAATTATTATACCCCCGCTTTAAAAAAGGGGGGGTATACTGTTTTACCTCTGTCTGTCAGTCCGTCCGTCAGTCCGTCAGTCAGTCCGTCCCACGAAACTTCGTCACATTTTTCTCAGGAACTACACATCCACCCTTTCTGTAATTTGGTATCAACATTTATATATGTCAGCCATACCGTGTGATGCATTTTCAGATTCATCACTTGACAACTTCCTGTTTACCGAACACTTGTATGATTTTACACATGATAGCCAAGTTGAAAATTTTTGTCACATTTTTCTCAGGAACTACAATACAAGGATTTCTGTAATTTGGTTTCAGGATTTATATAAGTCACCTATACCGTGTGATGCGTTTTCAGATTCATCACTCGACAACTTCCTGTTTACCGAACACTTGTATGATTTTACACATGATAGCCAAGTTGAAAATTTTCGTCACATTTTTCTCAGGAACTACAATACAAGGATTTCTGAAATTTGGTTTCAGGATTAATATAAGTCAGCTATACCGTGTGATACGTTTTCAGATTCATCACTCAACAACTTCCTGTTTACCGAACACTTGTATGATTTTACACATGATAGCCAAGTTGAAAATTTTTGTCACATTTTTCTCAGGAACTACAATACAAGGATTTCTGAAATTTCGTTTCAGGATTTATATAAGTCAGCTATACCGTGTGATGCGTTTTCAGATTCATCACTCGACAACTTCCTGTTTACCGAACACTTGCATATTTTTACACTATTAATATTATCCACTTGCGGCGGGGGTATCATCAGTGAGCAGTAGCTCGCAGTTTCACTTGTTTGAATAGATTTTATTTGTTTCTCCTGTCACATAAAGTGGTGCTCTACAATGAAAGTACTTTTATCTATGAGTACCAGTTCTAAGGAGTTTTTAGAAAAATTCTAATGTATGGATTCTTGGTTTCTATTTCACATGTTAAAATAATGAGTAGTCAAATCATCTTGCAGTTTTCATCCTAGTGACATAAAACATTCTAGATTTTTTGTATTTATGATGATTACATGCACTTCATTTTATTTACTCATGTAAAAGAGTTTTGCAGATTAATTAGATGTTGATTATCCAGCCAATGCTCAGCCACATTTTTGATGAAGGGTAATCAATTTCTCTACTACAGTTTACAAATGTGAGCTTTTAACCCTTTCAACGCTATTCGCGGCATATGCCGCGATGAGGTGCTCCGTCCCCGGCTGCTATTCGCGGCATAAGTCGTTTTTGTTATTGTTCGGTTTCGCCGGCATGTATCGTATGTATATCACTCGGAAGGCATCTAGATTTTAGTCCATCTTAAAGGGCGTGTGTCTAGGTCGCGATTGTGTTTATAAAAATGGAACTTTCTTTGGAAAAATATCGCGCCCGGCAGAGAAATAAAAAGTGAAAAAAAAATATGACGCCAAAATGGCGGCGTTCATTGACGACGAAGAACTTGACGATTTCATACAAGAATATTTTGGTGAATCAGACGACGAAAGTGAATTTGAAGGCTTTGATTTGAATGATATAATTAATGATCATGACATACTGAGCGAAATAGTGTTTGAACAGGATGATAAAGACATAAATGTTGGGATAGATGAGGAGAATGGTTGGTCGCGAATTGACACGCCCCCCTTTTGTGCTCCGTTCACTGGAACGCCGGGTCTTAATGACATCGACATGGGAGAAGACCCACAACCAATTGATTTCTTCAATTTGTTATTTAGGAATTCAATGTGGGAGACAATAGTCGTACAAACAAACTTATACGCGGATAGGAGGCTTCAAAATGATGAACTAAAACCAAAATCTTGTATCACAAAATGGCGACCAACTTCCATAGACGAAATGAAAGTGTTTTTTTCTTTGATCATTTCAATGGGATTAACTCGAAAAGGTGACCTAGATGCCTATTGGTCCACAGATGAGGTTATTAACACCCCATTTTTCAGTAAAATGATGGCAAAAGATAGATTTATGAACTTACTTGCAAACTTATATTTAAATGACAACAATCTTGCTGATACAGACCGTCTATACAAAGTAAAGCCATTCATTTCAATGATGAGAGAGACATTTAGTGTCTATACTTCAGAAGAGTATCTTAGTTATGATGAAGGAACATGCCCATTTAAAGGGAGGGTTAAATTCAGGGTATATAATCCTATGAAACCCAACAAGTTTGGTATAAAGTTGTACCAATGTTGTGAAGCAAGATCTGGTTATTGTGTCGGGTTTGATATTTATGATGCTGATGCGGAGCGTAGCTGCAGTATTTATGCTGACATTGTAGATGTTGGAGAGGATTGTACTCACACAACTAAATTAGTAGTTGGACTGTTAGCTTTCTGTGGCCTGTTGCTTAAGGGGTATAAAGTTTACCTTGACAACTATTATTGTAGTCCTGAACTGTTTAATGAGTTAGACCTACTGAACACTTATGCTTGTGGTACTGTTCGTACTAACAGAAAACTTGTTCCAAAAGCGTTTACGCAGGTAAAAAAATTGAAGGAAGGGCAAGGAATATATCGTAGAATGGGGAATTTATTAGCTATAAAATTCCATGACAAACGTGATGTGCATATGCTCTCTACTATGCATGAGGCCAAACTTATTGTCACAGACAGAGTAAATAAAGACAACGAGCCGGTTCTCAAGCCAAACTTGGTGGTTGACTATTGTAAATTCATGGGTGGCGTCGACATGAACGACCAAATCTGCCAGTATTATGATGTTCTACGTAAAAGTGTCAAGTGGTGGAAAACTTTATTCTTTCACTTATTTAATGTTCTCCTGGTCAATGTGTACGTCTTGTTTAAGAAATATGGAAAGCCCGCAAAACGAAGAACGCATCAAATGTTCCGTCAAAGTCTAATCCGCGCCCTCATCGATGAGGCACCTAAAGCTCCTCTCCCAGACAATACCAAAGGGAGAAAATGTGAACCGATTGGGAGACTAACAGGAAAACATTTTCCACAGTATATTCCCGCAAAGGAAGGGGCAAAGCGTAAGAGACCATTGCGAGATTGTAAGGCATGCAATTTTGCGCCAAAGGACAGACAGGGTAATCGTAGAACACAAACTTCTTTCTATTGTCCTAAGTGTGTCGTAGCACTTTGTGTTCCAGACTGCTTTCATGAGTTCCACACAAAAAAGGATTACAAAAGAAAATTGGGGGTTGACGATAACTCATCATCTTCATCTTCAGAGAGTGAATGAACACAATGACAAATTACAACGTTTTGTTATTTACATGTATTGAACACCTTTGCCAAAGTTTTACAATGTTACAGAGTTCTATTTTTATTTGTTATTAAATTCTATTTCTACATTTACAAATGTTTACAGTACTTCCAATCAATCAAAAAGAACCCAGTCAAGAAATATATGAATAACCAATATAACTACAGTATCACAGTTTCTAGCGGCATTTGTTGCTTGAAAATTGAGAAGACATATATGCTTCATGGGTTTCATTTACCTGTCTTTATACAGAAACTACACAACACAGCTTGCAGTATTTTATTTACACAATCATACAAATCAAAAAAAAATACAGGACAAGTAAAACATATAATTTTTTTTTTTTTTACCTGTATTGTATTTCACCTTGATATACAGGTGCAAATATGTCACAAAGGTAAAAATAAACACTTTTGTAAATGTATATCAATATAATGAACATGTATAACAAAATATAATCACATTCTTTCAACAATGAATCCAGTATAGACCATTTAATCACACAACAATTTCGTAGAAATCATAGAAATTGCTCCTCGGAAAGCACTTACCTGTAATCAAGTTTTTTACCTGCACAAAGGTAACAAGAGCTACAAATTTGTGATTTTTTTAATCAACAATCTTCACTTGTTAAAGTTATTAGTTGTTCACTAAAGCCAACAAAGATTCCAGTCTAGAGGAGTGGTATACACAAATAATACAGGTTAATTAATTTTACCTGTAGTTTACCTGTATATATAGATTTCATTATGACCTAAAGGTAAAAATGGAAGTCATCATTTTATTGTTTGGGATAAGGAGAACAATTTACATACACAAACTTTTTCTGTACCTGCAATAATAAAAAAGTTATATCAGTTTGAATGTAGATGTGCATTTTCAGTACAAACAACATAGAAAATGCAGCAGCAGCAGCCATATTGTTCATTTTTTGTGTAGCGTTGAAAGGGTTAAACATTTTAATAGAAAAATGGCTGTTTCATTATTACATACATGTGACCCAGGGAAGGAAGCTTTAATTTACCACAATGTGTGGGTGAGACAACACTTCTTATACCATGCAGGTCTCCAAAATTTTTATGAGTGGTTACCTTATTATACTATGTATGTCTTAAATTAATGGAAAGCCTAATGTATATAAGCCTAATGTATATTCTAGCAATATAATAAACATTTTTTTTTATATTTGCAGTTAATATGGTGATACCAGATGCCAATATTTGTTTGGACCCTAAACTGAAACCCCCATCAGATATACAGGCCAAATTAATCAGACAGATTATACTTGCTGGACTAGCAGATCATGTTGCTAGGTAACACATTAAATTTAGTTGGAAGTCCCCACAAGTAGTCTGTTTGTATCAGCATGATTTGATCTTTTTATCATAATCATACCACATCATTTTATTGTCGAGCCTGCAACTTATGTTGCAGAAAGCTCGACATAGGGATAGTGATCCGGCGGCGTTAGCTACTTCTTAATCTTAAAAGGTTTATATTTAAGAAGGTGGAAGACCTGGATGCTTCATACTTTGTATATGGATGCCTCATGTTACGAAGTTTCCATCAGTCACATGTCCAATGTCCTTGACCTCATTTTTATGGTTCAGTGACTACTTGAAAAAAAAGTTAAGATTCTCTCTGATTATAAGTAATATGATAACTATATTTGGTATGTGCGTACCTTGCAAGGTCCTCATGCCCGTCAGACAGTTTTCACTTGACCTCGACCTCATTTCATGGATCAGTGAACAAGGTTAAGTTTTGGTGGTCAAGTCCATATCTCAGCTACTATAAGCAATAGGTCTAGTATATTTGGTGTATGGAAGGACTGTAAGGTGTACATGTCCAACTGGCAGGTGTCATCTGACCTTGACCTCATTTTCATGGTTCAGTGGTTATAGTTAAGTTTTTGTGTTTTGATCTGTTTTTCTTTTACTGTATGCAATAGGTCTACATATATTTGGTGTAGGGAATGATTGAAAGGTGTACATGACTAGCTGGCAGGTGTCATCTGACCTTGACCTCATTTTCATGGTTCAGTGGTCAAAGTTAAGTTTTTGAGTTTTGGTCTTTTTTTCTAATACTAATTACAATAGGTCAACTAAAATGGAAATATTTTATGACCTATTTGTCACTCCTGCAGGTTTTATTTGACCTTGACCTCATTTTCACGGTTCATTGCTCAGTGTTAAGTTTTTGTGTTTAGGTCTGTTTTTCTTAAACTATATGCAATAGGTTAACTATATTTGTTGTATGGAAGAATTGTTAGTTGTACATGCCTGCCTGGCATGGTGCAACTAACCATGACCTCATTTTCATGGTTCATTGGTCAATGTTTAGTTTTCTTGGTTAAGTTTATGTGATAGTTGTAATAAAGCTTTATATTTCAGTGGCGGATCCATAAATTGTCATAAGTGGGGGCCCACTGATTGCCTAAGAGGGGGCCTGCTCCGGTCATGCTTTAGTGATCCCCTATATAATCAACCAAATTTTTCCAAGAAAAGTGGGGACCCGAGCCTCCCTTGGCTCCCCTCTAAATCCACCTCTGTATTTAGGACTATCAACATAATATCAATGATTAGTGAAGGCCAGACATTTCAGCATGTGCACTCTTCTTGGTTAATGTTAAGTTTATGTGACAGTTGTAATAAAGCTTTATATTTAGGACTATCAACATAATATTAATGATTAGTGAAGGCCAGACATTTCAGCATGTGCACTCTTCTTGGTTAATGTTAAGTTTATGTGACAGTTGTAATAAAGCTTAATATTTAGGACTATCAACATAATATCAATGATTAGTATAGAAGGCGAGACATTTCAGCGTGTGCGCTCTTGTTTTTAAATTGAATACAAACTTTGGCAAACCCATCATATCAAATCAAATAATTTTTTTTTCAATCTACGAAAATTGGTATCCTAGAAATTAGATGACTCTACAGTACTTTAATTTAAACCTTAACCATTACAGAAGATTCCCTGATCCTCCACCTGATGCAGATGAAACTTTAAAGAAAAGGAAACATGCCTATCAGGTCAGTTGTTGATATTTTTAAAATTGAAGACTTGTTTCTCATATTTTTGTCGAGCCTTCGACTTTAGTCGAAAAAGCGAGACTAAGCAATCCTGCATTCCGTCATCGTCGGCGGGGGCTTCCACAAATATTCACTCTGTGGTTAAAGCTTTTAAAATTTTAATGACTTTCATAAACTATCCTTGATTTGTACCAAACTTGGACAGAAGATTGTTTATGATCATAAGATAGTATCAAGAAGAAAATTTTGTAAAAATAAATTTCCACTTTTCTGTATTTTACTTATAAATGGACTTAGTTTTTTTGCCAGAAACAAATCATTCACTCTATGGTTTAAGTTTTTAAAATTTTTAAAATGTTTTTAAACTATCCTGGATTTCTACCAAACTTAGACAAAAGCTTGTTTCTGATCATAAGATATTATTCAGAAGTAATTTTTGTAAAAAAAAAATTAACTTTTTCCGTATTTTACTTATAAATGGACTTAGTTTTTCTTCCAGTTAACATTACATACAGTCTGCAGTTAAAGTTTATAAAACATTTATTAGATTCATAAAATATCCTGGATTTTTTACCAAACTTGAAAGCTTCTTTCAATCAAAAGACAGTATCGAGAGGGAAATTTTTATTGATGTTTTTCCTCATTTTTGTTGAGTCTGCGATTAACAGCAAAAGTAGGCGAGACACTGGGTTCCGTGGAACCCTTACGAATTTTTTTACTTTTTATCTTACAAAGTTACTCCTAAGAGAAATTATTTAAACTTGAAGTGGTAAACAAAGATTTACATATAAATTAAATACCTGTCTATAGTCTTGCCAAATAGAAACTTAAAATGCTTGGCTCTATAGGGATTACTATAAGCATGGAAAATTTTTAAGTTTGATAACTTTTAGAAAAAATGGTTTCAATAGTAATGATAAGAACTTTTAAATCAAAAGCTCAAAAACATCAAACAATCAGACAACATTTGCCATATTCCTGATATGGTAAAGTCATTTCCTAATATAGAAAATGGTGGATTAAACTGGTTTTATAGCTAGCTAAACCTCTCACTTGTATGTTACATTACATTATTTTGAAAGCAATATGTGAACAAAACAGACATAATATGTAAAAATATCAAATTATGGGTACCACATACAGGTATATGGTGAATAAAAAATCATGCTTTTTTATTTTGAAGATGTCTAAAGCTTTCATATGTGAAATCTTCCTTGAAACATTCTTAAAATGTGGACATTCTATCTAGGTTGTTTATTGTAAATGATTTTAAAATATCTTAACTATTGTTTATTTTGTGTTACAGTGTACAGAATTAGATGAACCAGTATTTATTCACCCTTTCTCAGTATTATACAAACAGAAACCAGAATTTATTGTTTACCAACATATAGAAGAAACATCAAAACTGTACATGAAAGGTATTGTCATATTTATACACTGCTAAATATATGGATATGCATTTAATCTGTACAGTATATCTATATAAGTCATTTAAAGTCATTTAAGGGATTATCATCAATAACATATCTACAAATAATCACTTTGCATTTATCAAGATTTCAACACATTTTAAAAGTTGCATTCTGCAGAACAAGATCATATTGCTTTAATTGTATTATTTTTATACCAGCATATACAAGAGAAATCAGAAATAATGTTTAAAGGATGTTTGGGATAAATGTCAATCGAAGAGTTACCCTACAACATAATAAAACTATAGATGTAGATATCAAAATACAGATTTCAGAAGACATGTCTACAAACCAATTTTAGCTCTAAATTGCTACAAGTCTCAAAAAGTTATGAGTGAATAAAACAGAGACTATAAAAGATCTACCATAAACACCAAGTTATCCAAATATGAAGAAAAAAAACTACATTAAGTCTAAGACAAAAGACAATAACTGATGAGGCTCCTAAGATGTCAGACACATGGACATGCAGCATGGTCACAGTAGTTTTCTGAGATCTCAATTGGTACTTTTTTGAACATTTAAATTTGTGTTTCACATATATCCAGGAAATCCATGACAATTGGTATCCCTGAAATATACTCAGGAAATCCATGACAATTGGTATCCCTGAAATATACTCAGGAAATCCATGACAATTGGTATCCCTGAAATATACTCAGGAAATCCATGACAATTGGTATCCCTGAAATCAAATAATTCCACAATATGTTTTAAGACCAATTGAATCAAGGGGTTTCTTTTATGATAGCATTTAAATCAGAAAGGCTTTTATAAAAGAGAGGCGAAAGATACCAATGGGGCATTAAACTCACAAGTTGAAAATAAACTTTACAATGCAAAAGAAAAAGAAAACTAAA